>CAWUFW010008645.1:600000-864917 GCA_963921515.1 Calotriton arnoldi | reverse complement strand
AACAGAAGTAACAGGCACTATCGTCGCTGAGGGTTGTGTCGCGGGAGAAAGAACTGGCGAAAGGGACGCTGAGACAATAGGTGTAGCAGGAGTACTAACAGTCACAGTGGCCACAGACGGCAAAGAAACAGAAGGAAGAGGAGGAGGAGGGGCCGAGGCCACAGTCGTTGACATAGCAGCGGTAGACACAGGGACAGAGACAGTGGACGCAACTGTAACGGGCGGCTGTGAGGGCACCGGAACAGTGGAATATATTCTTTGCGGGGCATATGGAGGCGGGGGTCGGGTATCCAACAATTCTTCCACAAAAACATCATCTTCGTCCTGAACTACATACGCTTTATCAATCTGCAATCAAAACCTTCTATCTTCACATTCAACACCCTTTTCCTGTTTTTCCCTATCATATGCTACAGCTTTCTGAGTCAGTGTCTGCATTTTCCCTTTCTGGGCCTCTTTTCCTGCCTTCAATCTCCTCTGTCTAGCTGCTTTCTGCCATGTTCTGAGGGAATCAAACATAGACTGCCTACTTCGTCTCTTAAACAACTGTTCTTGTAAATACTCAATCTTTTGTTCATCAAAAGTGCCCGTCAACGGCCACTGCAACTCGGCATTGTCCCTCGTATATTTGTGCCATAATGTACATATAGGGCCAAGACCATGCTTCACATACATATTAAAATTTGGAGTGCCTTCTGGAGGCGCCGGCTGAGCTTCTTCCAATCGAGCATCAACAGAACAACAGCGACAGCACAAAGATAACAACTTACTGACACCGGGCGTTTTCAAAAGAACACAAATTTACTATTTTATGCCTGGCAAAGCAAGTGCTAATGCTTTTATCCAAAAGACGGTCCTTAGACCGTACCAAACACAAACCAAAATGATACCATATCCACAAAGAACCAAAATAAACTCACCTGATATATGCAGGTCAAACTAATTGATTCTCCACTGCCGACTCTTCAGACCAAACAGTCAGATCCAAGGGTTTCACTGTTCAGGACTCCAGTCGGGATGACCACTGGGCGAGGCACCGTCCGGCAGGACAGAAGGGGCAGCTGCAAGCAATCATTGCTCCTCATACAGGGATCCCTGATCCGTCAGTCTGACCTGACAATAGCCTCGACCCCCCCCCCCCCCCGCCCGTGGAAGGGGATGGGTCACTCACCCAAAGAAGTCCCTGTTTGGGCACCAACTGAAGGAAGTGACCCGATTTGGGTCACCCGGGCCACACAAGACCACCTCTCAGCCTTCCATACCAAATGAAGAGTCCGTCAGACAGTGGAGAATACAAACCAATATCTGTTTATTCAGAGTACGCTCAGAGCAGAGCCCTGTCTGCCCAGTCTCTTGGGAGTGCTGCAGAGGGACTGGCATCAGCAAGCATAGAGATACATTATGTACATTTCGAAACCAATGAAGGCACGCCCACAATGGAATTTTCCAAGCAGATACAACAGAACAGTGAAATACAAAAAATAAGTTTCGATTCTGCAGCTGGGCACACACTATCTAACAGTCAAGGTCATTCTGCCCGTGCCCGGCACTAGACAAGTGGGAGAGGGCCTACATCTAGAGGAAAGGTATGCGCTAATAAGAACAGTGCATTCATTAGTGTAGCAAAACTCATTTCCGAAGAAACATAACCTAGAGAAGGCCGTTTCTCGGAAATGGCAAAGGATTAGTTTCGATCATGATACAAAATGGAGCCCTTAAACAAAATGCCACCGCGAATACTAACTTATGTAAAACAATGCCAAAGCATATTTTTCTATTCCAACATTCTGCCTTCCTCTGCTCGAGCTTGGCTCAGCAGCAGGAGGGCAGAAACATGTCTCTGGTCGGCAGCAGCCCTAGCTTGCTGTCCGGTTCTGGACGACTGGTACCTGGAGCACTGAGGGCCTCCCGGAGCAGCTTTACAGTGTACAGTGTGGGGGTATGATTCCAACATGTTTGATACCAAACATGACAGGGTTCGTTACAGCTATTTTAGAGATGGTCATCGCATAATGATGCATGGCCACTCTATATGTTATAATGGCTGATGCACTTACAACCCGGGAGAATGGACTCTGAAGGTTGTAGGGGTGCCCCGCTCACGCAGAGGCACCCTCACACTTAGAACCAAGCACCCTGCCTTCAGGATTGAGAGGCCTGCCTTAGGGGTGACTTATAGGTTTTAAGTGTAGTGCCCTCAGATATAAGGAAACTTATATCTGTCGTAAGTGATGCTAGCACCAGCTTACACAGGCTGAAGTGGCAGGCCTGGAGTCACAATTTGAGTGGTCTCTCATGGGTGGCACAATACATGCTTCAGCCCATGGGAGATCTTTGGTGTACCTATGCCCTGGGTACCTTAGTACCATATACTAGGGACTTATCAGGGTACACCAGTAGCCAATTTGGAGTGTACCTAAGGATTCACCATGTCCAATTTAGGGAAGAAGCACAGAGTCTGGGGTCCTGATTAGAAGGATCCCAGTCAGACTAGTCAGAAAACATAATGACACCAGCAAAAAAAGTGGGGGGTGACCATGAAAGCAGATCCTACTTTCCTACAACAAGCAATACTTCCTAAGTTTTATTCTTAAAAACAATACAGCAGCCTCTCATCGCCCACATAAAATAATTTCCCAGTCGTGCCAAAATTATCCAGAATCCAGCCTCAGCCAATGCAAGTTCCCAGAATGCACCTTTACGATTTACAGCACTGCAAGAAGGCAATATGCTTGCTGCTGTTACAGTAAAGAAAGAGGGCCTTTAATTAGGCTAGTCCTTATGCATTTGAAGGAGATGACAGGTTCTTATTTTTTCGTTTTTAGAGCCTTCTTCATCATTTTAATTGCACTGAATGCTACCTGCCCAATCATGTAGAAGTAGTCTGCAGGCAGGCATAGAAAGAGACCACTACAGGGTGAGGGTCTGCCCCAAAATGTATCACTGCCACTCCCTGCTAGTGGTTTAGAGTCTAAGCAGTGCTTAATATGTAAAATATTAGTGCAGGGGACGAAGGTGTTTTTAGGAGACCGTCAAAACATTTTCTGATTGCCCCTTCTGCCGAATACCAAGCCTGCCTAATTTTGATTCCCCCTTGTGACTCTTTCTTCCACCACCATTCATTGGTTTTACTCTTGCATGTTCTTTTTATCCATGCTATACCCTTTGGTCACTGTTCCCTATATTTCTCTTCACCTTAGGTATCCCTTCCTTTTTATGTAGTCTGGATGAATTCCTGATGATGAAAATTAAGTCTGGGGCTCTAAACAATAGTGCAGGTGCCCACCACCTTGTATCATCCACACAAATAAATCACTGGCCCAATGCTCTGGAATGATAGATGAGCAGCTGCCTGGCTAGTTCTAGCTCCTTTTAACTAGCGCCACACTAGTCACACATTGCCACACTCGCTTGCAAAGCTATGCCCATGCTCCCCCTCTAACCTATGCTGACCTTGTTCTGTTCTGCTAACAGTTTCATTGAAGTCTCTCCTGCAGGATCCAGATGCTGTTAGCGCAATGCTGACTGACTGCAGGATCATATATTTGTATGCATCGCGTCTGTGTACTCATGTGTGTGCCAGTGTGTTTAGAACTACTTCTCTAACCCATTCAGTTATTATCAATCATTGTTATTAAAATGGGCCTGCAAATGCAGCATTTGCCACACACTTCCCCAATGGTGCCTTGATGGAGAATACACAAACCCATGTCTACTTACATTCATATCTATTCAGTTTTTAGGTCTCGGCTAGACGGCACATGCGCTGTCTTGAAGAGACATGTTGTATTCAATATATGGGCTTCAGCCTGCCCATCGGCCTCCCATTTGCTGGCTCCATCGTCGCTCTCATATTCTTTCTCCCCATTTGTCCATGGCTTGCATGCATCATGCCTCTTCCTGTGTTTAGCCCTCCCTAAGAGCATGAACCAATTACTACTATCCATCCACAGATCCCATTTTAGGAACTGTTTTATGAACTACTTTTTTATCTTTTTTTAGCACTTCACAGGAGCGCTCGTGTTTTCACTCACTCGAAGCTCCGGTTCTGTAAACAGGCCTGTAAATTTTGTTCTTATCTCGTCATATTTGCTGTGCATTCAAAGACAGAGAGCAAATGTCAGATGCTAGTTTCCAAGGGCGCCTGTTTACTTATATTGCTCCGACTTCAGAGCGAGAGGATCCTTTTTTTGTTGTTAGTTTCCCAGTGTTGCTTGCCTGTCCCCCAAACCCTTCCCGCTTTGCTGCTTGACCCGTCCGCCTAACCCGCCCTCACCGCTGCTTGCCCCTTCTTTTTCTTTACATCTCAACTCTTCGCCACTCCCCTCATCTTGTCTGCCCCTCCTATTTCTCCTCCTATGCTCCGTGTTCTGCCCCTGTCTCTCTCGTCCCTTTCACTGTTACCTGCGTCCTACTGCCCCGCCTCCAGCATACAGTGTGCTTGCGCCTCACAGTGCGTATGATGACAACTGTACCGCGAGCCCCACCCTCTGAGTAACAAATTTGGGTTTCACTTACTAAATCTGTTTCCGACTCAAATAAGTTTGCTGACCCAAAATTGTAATATTTATCAGCATTAAAAAAATTCGAAGGAGACACAAGGCAAGTTTATTTTTTAAGTGCCAGCTTCCTGACTGTTACTTCAGTTTAATCAGGGCCATCTGGGGATAAATACAAGTAGAAGAAATCCAAAACAAAACCTATCCAGCATAAAATAGCTGCTGTGTGATGAAGCCTCCATTGACGTTTTGTACTATTTGTCTCTTTTCTATGTCTCTTACCATGAGGCTGTAGAAAGCAAATCGACTTATTTATTTATTGTGAAGCTTATAATGGGACACACCCTTCCATTAGGTATTTTGAGTAGTTCCCTAGGATCCCAAACTCGCATTCTCCAGTATTTTGGGGGCACTTTCTATTTTTTGGAGCAATATTACAAGTGCTGGACACTGAAAAAATACTCTGGAAAATGACAGTTTTGGTGTACAGAAGGCAGAAAAGTGGTGGGGTTATAAAGTGGGAGGTCACAAGTAGCTGAGTCTGTTTGCTAGCGATGTGTGCAATTATGATTATTATTATTATTATGCTATTTGAACAGAGCAACATCATAGGAAGTAAGCATTACATGGTCTTTGAGTCAGTGACCTCACATGACCTTTGACCAAGTGACATCATAGGAAGTGACATTACATGGTCTTTGTTATACAACTGAGGCCTTCATTACATGTGGTCTGTAATTGGTGTGATATTTATTGTATCAGATAAAATACAAATCCACTGAGTCAGAATTTGTTGGGTGTGATAAATACAACCCAGTATAAGGATTTTTTCATACCATGTTTGTAACACACATTTTCAAAACAGGATCCAGTGAAAAATCTTTTGCTAAAAGACATTCACATTGACAACGCCTATAGCTCTCAAATTGCCGAGACCTAATGCCTTTGCCAATGCTGGTTACATGTATTGGCTAGAAATGCTTTCAAAACACCATTTGATACACATTTCCTGAAAGACTCTTCCTATTCCTTATTTCACTGTGATTTTAAGGGCATAATTTCCTATTACTTATCAAATATAGCTGTCAAGGTAGAATACTTCAAATAACATTGCTAAATGTATTGCATTCTCTAAAATCTCAGTATATTGTCTTTTTTAGGTCTCGCCTACGCAGCGCGCATGCGCTGCATAGGAGAAAAGACCTTTTGCAATAGATTCGGCTTTTCAGCCTAAAACGTGCACGCGTTCCATTGCCTTCAATGGCAACGCGTGCACGTTTGGCGATTCACTTGCGGGAGCGAGCAGCTGGCGCCATATGGTAGCAATTATCGCTTCTGGCGCCGCTCGCTCCCGCAAGGGAATCGTGCAGGTCCCCTCCTCTCCCCCCTCCCGCAGTGCGAGGCGCGCGCGCTTGTTTTGTTAGAGGCCACTTGCCAGTGCTGCAAAAATCAAGTCCCAATCCCCACAAACGAGTGCTTTGCATTGATTTTCTTATCTGCATTCGTGAAGCGCACATTCACTGCTCGGGGCATCTTGGCACAGACTAGCATATCGATTTTTTCCTAACTAAATGGTACTAATTTTATTGACCTCACGAGGATGAAACGTAGAGTACGTGCCCGGATTCTAAGTTTTAAGCGTGATGTGGATACATTAGTTCACGGAGCCTCCAGACCCAGCCCAGGCGTTTATAATGTGCCTTTCCTAAAACAGACAGCTATTCAGAACAATGGCAGAACGGCTAACTTAGCATAACATACTAAACTCAACCAATCGAAGGAAATCCCAAAGCAATGTGAAAATGGCACCCAGATGAAGAGAGCGCAATAGTGCCATGCTGATAGTAAAGGCACTATACAAGTGCTTGCAACACAACATGTCATTAAAGCAAACATTCATCCATTCCTTTACATTCCCCGAGGCTGCCACTGATGGCTGAGAGGTCAGCATTCATCCCAGCGTCTTTGCAGTTGCTCCGTGCAGACGGTTTGTCAATGTCTGTAGAATGCATGCTACAAGCCTACCTCGGTGTCGAGGCCGCCAGTGAATGCATAGCTCATTCAGTGACTTTGCGCTCAGGATACTCGAGCGACAGTGACTGTTGCCGTATACACTGTGCCCCTGACCAAGGAAGGGCTCAGCACACACAGCACAGACTGCTTGTTTGTAATTATCCTGACTCCATCTCATTAAAGTGGGAATCACTCTTCTCCCGGTATACTCCTTTCACTCATCCTCTAAGAGCGCCGTAAACTGAACTTCAGCCACGAGACTCGCGGGGTAGGCAGACAACATTCTGACACGATTTTCATGCATTATTTGTTTTTCGTTGCAAAGACTCATGCTCTCCCTTACCTTTGTTAAAGTTTGCTTGTTATATTTTAGCCTCGAGCGAGTATAATTATCGAATTGTTTCACTTCGATGTATAAAATTAACTATGGTTAGTATTCACATGACCTGTACTAGACAGTCAGTGTCAGTTTCCCGGCAGCTAAACACGGTACTGCGGGCCCCGCCAGCCCATGAGAGGCTCAGGCCACAAACTCGACCCTGGCAGCCACGGTCCGGTCCGGACTCACCAGCATCATTGAGAGAGGCTGCAGCAGGCACCAGCACTGCAGCGACCCGGGTCCCGGGCCCCCATGGTGTGCCACAGCGACCCCCCCCCCCTCGGTAATTGGCAGCAGTGAGTGTGTGTCAAAGCCGCGCGGCGCCGGCGTCTTCAGACGGGCACAGGAGTGACGCCGTCCCCGCTCCGAAAGGAGAGCTCACCTCTCAACACGTGGCATGGCGGGGGTCGGATTTAAAGACAAGCATTGGCATGGCCAATAGGTCTCGCCTTTGGGACCTTATAAGTGTTTAGCCATGCAACAGCTGATGTTGTTGCACCAAGGATATTGTGCTGGATAACTAAACACTTATAAGGTCCCAAAGGCGAGACCTATTGGCTATGCCAATGCTTGTTTTATAAAGCTATTGTAGTGGGAACCACATCCCTGTCCGCCCGAGACCCTTTTATGCTATAGTTATCATTTGGTGCCAGGCCCCCGAAAATATCTGCCCCTGGCTACGGGCATAGTCTGACGCCATGTTGTTTAATTTACTGCCGTTTTGTTTGTTCATGTTGGGATAGCTTGTACTGCTTTCTTGCCTATGTCATATTTAGCGTCTCTCTCGTGCTTGACACTGCAAAGCAAGAATTGACATACAACTAGCTTCACCTCCTTTTTTGCTGTTCTCCAGGGAAATAACGTGCAACTGCTGGGTTTCGGTTTCTGACATATACATTCTTGCTTGAAGAAAACGTATTAAAAAGTTATGCCAATTGGGAGTGATTAGCATTAGATGCTCTTTACGAATTTAGGGGGGATGTTGCTGTTCTGTACAGCTATATCACACTTCACTTGTATTGCTTAATGAACAAAAAAGTTACTTACCTTCAACGCTTTTTCTGGTGGATATTTTAACTGCATATTACTCACCTTGTGAATATTCCCAGGCGGCAGACTGAATCTGAAAGATTTGTACATCCTCCGTGTGCTGGTAGACATCATGTGGCTCTGGGTTTACCTCGTTCCGTCCCGAAATTAACTGTCGGAGCCGCATATAACTACTACAGCTGTGTGCTGACGTCAGTTTCTTTCTTGACACTTGCTACAGCTTTGTGCTGACGTCAGTTTCTTTCTTGACACTGGCACCGCCGTTGGACACAGTGCCCAACTATTAATCATTTGTGCCACTGTGCAGAGCTCTAATTTGGGACGTTTTTAAATGGAGACTGTTAGAAACGGATAGCGTGGTGCAGAGCGGGCGGGCCAAACTCCGGAGGAAATGTGTAAAGCATCTGCGCAGCACACTCACAGGCGACACACCAGGCACACTACAAAAGGAGACCACACCAGGTTAGGTGGAAAAAACAGCATATGTAGTATGCAGAACATGTTAGGATATTATCACAGGTGCAGATAACTGTGCCAACCGGCACCGGGTAGCAGTTCACAGGGGGACTATTTACAAGGCAGGGCCAATCGGGCCGCTGCCAGAACCATCACCAGGACAAAGAAAGAATAAATGTAAAGTCCATCAGCATTAGGACACATTGGCATCAGACCTGAAAGGAAAACATGCTTGCAGGCCATGAGGCGTCACCTGAGGCATAAAGACGTCGTCCGGCATTGGGGAAAAAGCATTAACATTGAATGCAAAACCATCAGCAGTCAGCCTTAGGGGAAAAACATTATCAGTAACATAGAGCATTAGGCCGGAACAACCACAGTAGGCATAGACCTGTGAACATCACATTAAACATGCCCATTAGCATTGGCATAATCATAAGCATAGATGCAACATTAGGCAGGACTCCAACGATATAAGCCTGCGGGGGAAAACATTATCATTAGCATTAGGTATAAAAGCACACTAGGCACATCCTGAGCCTGGGGCATAAAACATGTGAACATAGGGCATAGAAACACATTTAGCATGTGGCTCCTCCTCCGCAGGAACCCAATAGGCCTACCATCAGCACTGCAAACCTGAGGGAAAAGCTTTAAGTAGCATCCTAGGTACAAATGCATTATGCAACCATATTATGCCATAAATCATATGGGGCAATAGGCCTCGCCAGCATAACCGCAGTTCGCCCCAGTCGGGGGCACAACACTGAGACTGGCCCCAGGCCAACTGGCCTCTCTCGGGGGCTCAAATGCCCTATGTCCCACACAATCAGGGTTGGCTGCAAGGGCGGCGAAAACAAAGGTGCGCAAAGCGCTAGGGTAGGAGGGTCCCTCACTCCTCTCTCTTTCCCTTCTGGGTAATCCAATGCCCCCAATGTGTGGCAGCTTCCCCCTGTCCTGCGGGGTAGCTGGGTAAACCCAACAAGCACTGGCGCCAACAATGCAGCGATGGGAGCCCCACTCCGGGCTCTAACAGGAATCTGCCCACAAGAACACTGGCACGGTGGAGCCCCTCTTCTGGGACTCTAGAATTTCCCAAAATGCCTCTGTCGTGCAGCTGAGGGAGGAAACAAGTACTGGGCACGTTGGAGCCCCCCTCCTATGGGACTCTAAATCCAACCAATGCCCTCCAAAGAATACTGGCACCGGGGGCGGGCACCGACAATGTGCCCTGACATACCCCCCAATCACAGGATGACTGAGCCCCACTCACCGGCAGTCTGAGGCCCCTCTGGATGTCTCTGCAGTCTCCGGGCACCGGCAATGTGCCCCGACAGGTCCCGCTTCTGGGACCTCTCCTGGCTTCACCCTCAGTGGAGCCTTCTCCTCGTCAGCATCGCGGAGGGGCAGGCACCGACAATGTGCCTCGGGCCCCCTCCGCCGCAGGACTCCTCCTTGGCAATTTACATATAGCGCTCACGAGGCGCTAGGCGGCAGGAAAGTTCTTGGGCTGAAATTAAGTTGTAGCGCCCACAAAGCGCTAGGTCCCACACTATAAAGTGGTAGCGCTCCCCTTCACTGGCAATGAAATATAGCCCTCCCGAGGCGCTAGGGAGCAGGCAGGAAGGCACAGTCACTGGAAATATAGCGCTCTCGCAGCACAGCGCTGCAGATGTCAGCTCCTCACCTCCTGGGCAATAAGATAAAGCGCTCTTCTTCTCCAGGCGCTAGCCAGCAGGCAGGGATGGTCAGTCACTTCAAATGTAGCGCTCCTCTTCTGCTGGGCACAGTTATAGCGCTCTCGCAGCAAGCAGAGCACAGTCAATGCAAATATGGCACTCCGGCAGCCCAGCGCTGCAGGACCCACGCACCTTCTTCTCCTGGGCAGGGCTGGAGGCAGCGCTCTCCTGGTGCAGGAATAAGGTTGTAGCGCTAAGTCCCACAAAATAAAGTTGCAGCGCTCCTCTTCCCCTGTGGCACAGTTATAGCGCTTTAGCAGCACAGCGCTGCAGGCATCAGCTCCTCTCTTCTCCTGGGCAGACCACGTGCTCACAGGGTGCTAGGCAGCAGGCAGCTGGCAGTAAGATATAGTGCTCACCAGGTACTGGGCTTAGGACGGCAGGAGAGCAGGCAGGCAATACTGGGCAAGATCAGCAGGCAGTGGGTACTCATCAGAACAGGACAGCAGCTCCTAGAAGCAGTCATCTCCCATAAAGTGGCACTCCTCCTGACACAGCAGTCTTCACTCCAGTAAAGGGCTCTCACTGGCCCTGTGGACAGCGGAGGGGTGCAGATGGGCACAGGGGCCAGCACACAGGCCCAATGTGGCGGTAATTCGTGGCAGAGTGTCCCCTCTCATTCAGGTCCATGCTCAGTCTGAGCACATGGAGGCACAGCCCCCCTCACCCCACCTACCAGAAAGGGCTGGAAGCTTCTGGAAGGTTCCCTGGGAAACCGGTCCCAACTGGTTTAGGGGGAGGTGTAGAGCACCCTGGGTGCCAGGCTTCCCTCCAAAAGCTGGGGGTGCTGGGAAACAGACAACTAGACCGCCAACTCACCTCAGACAGGCGGCACATGTGCAGACAGGAAGGGCGTCCATTTTAAAAGTAACATTTTACAAAGGTGCATTTCTACAATGGTGGAAATAAAGGTGCGTACACCATTGCACAGTATTTATTATTTTCAGTTCAGACACACCATGTCAGTAAAAAGGCTAGGGGGAAAAGCGAAAAATTCAGGGAAAAAGGGCCAAGTCCAACACAACCCCCTCCCAGACCACTCAATGCCTTGATGGGCTTCCCTGCTTGGGGCGAGAAAACGTGGACGCAGGCCCGCAACTGCAGGGGCACCCGCAGGTTCTCCGCCACTCTGGAACCCGATGGTTCCCTCTCTCAAACCTCCCTGGACCAACTAAGCCACCCCACTGGTGCTCCCTAGTTGACCGCGGCCAGGACCAGGCGCCAGGCCGTCCAGATGTCTCTGGCCCTTGCGGTCTCACAGAGCGGGGGGCAGTAGCCCCAGGCCCGTAGTACCCGTCGGCCACCCTCCTTCTCCTCCGTGCAGTGCCAAACTGCCACTGGTCCTCCCACCTAGGGTCCGCACCCTCAGGTTGACCAGCAGTCCGGGGCGAGGCTCTCCTCCCCCTACCTCTCCTTCTGGGGTTCTGCTCTCTCCTCCCATGCGGAGCACCCTCAGACCACCACTCTCTCACTCGTCCAGGGCCGTGGCCCTAAAACCGATCCCCCAACCTAGGATCGAAGCCCTGTGGCTGAGCCGGTGCCAGAGGCGAGTCCTTCCTCCCTCGGCACCCCCTTCCAGAGTTCCGCACCCTCCCCCCTGGAGAAGTACCCCTGGAAGTCAAACCGGTAGGGACCCTGATGACAGGTGTCCCTCCCTCCAGGTCAGGCAGTCCCTGAACCTGGCATCCCAGCCCAGGATCTAAACCCTGCGACTGAGCAGACCCCAGAACCCCTGGAGCTCGGATTACCGACGCCCCGGGTTCTCCTGACACTAGGGGATCCCCCTCCATGGATGGCCTCTCGGGACAGCCTAGGCTCCCAACCTGGGGTTCCCTTATGGAACTCTCCAGGCCCTGAGACTGCGGTTGGGGCACCTCGGGACACCTCCCCGTCTCACTCCTTCCTGTAGATAGGACGTGAGGCCCTACAACCCTCTCACTACCCTGGGACCTAGCTGGGCTACTCTGCACTCCTCCCCCCTCCCGGGGTGGGAAGATCCCTGAGCCACTCCCTTCTGGATCACTCCCCAGTGCCTCCTCAGACACTCTGGCGCTCACCCAGAGGTCTGCCTCCCGTGCAAGCTCCCTGGGGTCGGAGAGCCCACGCTGCAACAGGTGTTGGCGCAACCTGGGAAAACAACTCCTGAGCACGTGCTCCCTGATAATCAGATGGAACAGCCCTTCCCAATCGATCACCACGCCACACACCATCCACTCCTCCAGTGCGGTCCAACACACGTCCACATACTCCCCCCAAGACTGATGGGACAGTTTCTTGCCGCCCCTAAATTCTAACCAGCCCCCCTCCTCCTGGGGATCAGGCACCATCTTCCGGGCTCTGGGAGTGGGACTTCCCACACTGGAGTCACTCTCGCTGCCACCACTGGATCCCCCCCTCACTGGTGAATCCAGACCACAGAAACCACTCTCAGGGGACAACCTACCCTCCTGAGCTAGTCTCTCCCTGGCGAAGGCCCTTTCTGCCTCAGCCATCCTTTCCTGTGCAAGGACCTTTTCGGTCTCCAGCTTTTTCTCTTGCACCCTCAGCCGTGCTATCTCCTTGGCGTGCTCCAACCTGAGCCTCTCCAAAGCCAGCTGATGCTCCCTTTCTTCCCTCCTATCTACCCACTCTTCTGGGGACAGGGAAAGGGATGGGGCAGTGCCCCTGACACTGGACCCAGCACGGGACTCCCTGTCTATGGGGTCCTCCCTACTTACTGGTGTCCCCGCCCTGTCATTTTGTACCTCCTGTTCAGGATCCTTAGGGCCACCCTCTCGGCCTGTGGCCAGGGCCCTCTCCTCCTCATAGTGCTCCCGGTCCCATTCATCCTCTTGCCATTGAATCAGGAATCCCTGAAGGCCTGGCTTGGTGTCTGACCCACTTACTATTATATCTCTCTCCTCACAGAACCCCCTCAACTCCAACACACTGTACTTGAACAGATTGTCCAAATCAAAGGCAGATTCCATTTTGGCAAGACACCACAACACAGTGCAAGACAAGGGACCTAGGTGCAAGAGCTGCTACAGGAGTGCGCAATTCAAAATGCATCTTTCAGGGCGCAACAAAATCAGGAACAATAATCCCCAAAACCTGTGATTATTTCAAATGCTCAGTTTGCAGTGCAACCCGTTGTCGCTGTGGTACTGCGCAAACACCAGTCCTATCCCACCGCTGAGCACCAATGTTAGAAACGGGTAGCGTGGTGCAGAGCGGGCGGGCCAAACTCCGGAGGAAATGTGTAAAGCATCTGCGCAGCACACTCACAGGCGACACACCAGGCACACTACAAAAGGAGACCACACCAGGTTAGGTGGAAAAAACAGCATATGTATTATGCAGAACATGTTAGGATATTATCACAGGTGCAGATAACTGTGCCAACCGGCACCGGGTAGCAGTTCACAGGGGGACTATTTACAAGGCAGGGCCAATCGGGCCGCTGCCAGAACCATCACCAGGACAAAGAAAGAATAAATGTAAAGTCCATCAGCATTAGGACACATTGGCATCAGACCTGAAAGGAAAACATGCTTGCAGGCCATGAGGCGTCACCTGAGGCATAAAGACGTCGTCCGGCATTGGGGAAAAAGCATTAACATTGAATGCAAAACCATCAGCAGTCAGCCTTAGGGGAAAAACATTATCAGTAACATAGAGCATTAGGCCGGAACAACCACAGTAGGCATAGACCTGTGAACATCACATTAAACATGCCCATTAGCATTGGCATAATCATAAGCATAGATGCAACATTAGGCAGGACTCCAACGATATAAGCCTGCGGGGGAAAACATTATCATTAGCATTAGGTATAAAAGCACACTAGGCACATCCTGAGCCTGGGGCATAAAACATGTGAACATAGGGCATAGAAACACATTTAGCATGTGGCTCCTCCTCCGCAGGAACCCAATAGGCCTACCATCAGCACTGCAAACCTGAGGGAAAAGCTTTAAGTAGCATCCTAGGTACAAATGCATTATGCAACCATATTATGCCATAAATCATATGGGGCAATAGGCCTCGCCAGCATAACCGCAGTTCGCCCCAGTCGGGGGCACAACACTGAGACTGGCCCCAGGCCAACTGGCCTCTCTCGGGGCTCAAATGCCCTATGTCCCACACAGTCAGGGTTGGCTGCAAGGGTGGCGAAAACAAAGGTGCGCAAAGCGCTAGGGTAGGAGGGTCCCTCACTCCTCTCTCTTTCCCTTCTGGGTAATCCAATGCCCCCAATGCGTGGCAGCTTCCCCCTGTCCTGCGGGGTGGCTGGGTAAACCCAACAAGCACTGGCGCCAACAATGCAGCGATGGGAGCCCCACTCCGGGCTCTAACAGGAATCTGCCCACAAGAACACTGGCACGGTGGAGCCCCTCTTCTGGGACTCTAGAATTTCCCAAAATGCCTCTGTCGTGCAGCTGAGGGAGGAAACAAGTACTGGGCACGTTGGAGCCCCCTCCTATGGGACTCTAAACACAACCAATGCCCTCCAAAGAATACTGGCACCGGGGGCGGGCACCGACAATGTGCCCCGACATACCCCCCAACCACAGGATGACTGAGCGCAGGACTCCTCCTTGGCAATTTACATATAGCGCTCACGAGGCGCTAGGCGGCAGGAAAGTTCTTGGGCTGAAATTAAGTTGTAGCGCCCACAAAGCGCTAGGTCCCACACCATAAAGTGGTAGCGCTCCCCTTCACTGGCAATGAAATATAGCCCTCCCGAGGCGCTAGGGAGCAGGCAGGAAGGCACAGTCACTGGAAATATAGCGCTCTCGCAGCACAGCGCTGCAGATGTCAGCTCCTCACCTCCTGGGCAATAAGATAAAGCGCTCTTCTTCTCCAGGCGCTAGCCAGCAGGCAGGGATGGTCAGTCACTTCAAATGTAGCGCTCCTCTTCTGCTGGGCACAGTTATAGCGCTCTCGCAGCAAGCAGAGCACAGTCAATGCAAATATGGCACTCCGGCAGCCCAGCGCTGCAGGACCCACGCACCTTCTTCTCCTGGGCAGGGCTGGAGGCAGCGCTCTCCTGGTGCAGGAATAAGGTTGTAGCGCTAAGTCCCACAAAATAAAGTTGCAGCGCTCCTCTTCCCCTGTGGCACAGTTATAGCGCTTTAGCAGCACAGCGCTGCAGGCATCAGCTCCTCTCTTCTCCTGGGCAGATCACGTGCTCACAGGGTGCTAGGCAGCCGGCAGCTGGCAGTAAGATATAGTGCTCACCAGGTGCTGGGCTTAGGACGGCAGGAGAGCAGGCAGGCAATACTGGGCAAGATCAGCAGGCAGTGGGTACTCATCAGAACAGGACAGCAGCTCCTAGAAGCAGTCATCTCCCATAAAGTGGCACTCCTCCTGACACAGCAGTCTTCACTCCAGTAAAGGGCTCTCACTGGCCCTGTGGACAGCGGAGGGGTGCAGATGGGCACAGGGGCCAGCACACAGGCCCAATGTGGCGGTACCTCCTGGCAGAGTGTCCCCTCTCATTCAGGTCCACGCTCAGTCTGAGCACATGGAGGCACAGCCCCCTCACCCCACCTACCAGAAAGGGCTGGAAGCTTCTGGAAGGTTCCCTGGGAAACCGGTCCCAACTGGTTTAGGGGGAGGTGTAGAGCACCCTGGGTGCCAGGCTTCCCTCCAAAAGCTGGGGGTGCTGGGAAACAGACAACTAGACCGCCAACTCACCTCAGACAGGCGGCACATGTGCAGAGAGGAAGGGCGTCCATTTTAAAAGTAACATTTTAGAAAGGTGCATTTCTACAATGGTGGAAATAAAGGTGCGTACACCATTGCACAGCATTTATTATTTTCAGTTCAGACACACCATGTCAGTAAAAAGGCTAGGGGAAAAAGCGAAAAATTCAGGGAAAAAGGGCCAAGTCCAACAGAGACAAAGAGCATTCCACTGAACAGGGAGGCGGGAGGGCAGTGAGGCATCGGTGGGTAGTAAGAGTGTACATCAGAAAGAGCATTGCAGAAGGAAATTAACTTGTTCTTCTGATGGATACTGCTAACTGCAGATTCCTTACCTTGTGAATAGAAACCAAAGCATTACACCCCTCTGAAGGTGGTTGGCCTGTGGAATGGTCAGATGAAAAAATCCTGCATGACAGAAGGGCAAAATGCTCTTCTTGGTTTTAAAAAAAAAAATTATTTGGTGTTTTCTATAGCGCGAACATGACGCAAATATTTGGGTGTCAGAGCACTTTACATTTCAATCACTTTTAAAATCCACAGAAATATAATTCTATAACGTCCAGAACATGTATACGTATTCCAGTAACATTGGCATGTGCTTACCTATATACAAACCACATAAGATGAAGAATAATAGAATCATTAGATTATACTAAAGCATGTCATAACATAATCAATCAATCAATCAATCACGGCATTTATAGAGCGCGCTACTCACCCGGGAGGGTCTGAAGGCGCTGGGGAGGGGGTAAGTTACTGCTCGAACAGCCAGGTCTTGAGCTGCTTCCTGAAGGAGAGATGGTCCTGGGTTCGCCGAAGGTGAGAGGGGAGGGAGTTCCAGGTCTTGGCTGCCAGGTAGGAGAAGGATCTTCCTCCGGCGGTGGTTCTGCGGATGCGTGGTACGGTGGCGAGGGCGTGGCTGGTTGATCGTAGCTGGCGTGTGGGCGTGTAGAAGGTCATGCGGTCGTTGAGGTACTTTGGGCCCAGGTCGTGGAGGGCCTTGTGTGCGTGGGTGAGGAGTCTGAACGTTATTCTCTTGCTGACGGGGAGCCAGTGCAGGTCTTTCAGGTGTCCGGTGATGTGGCTGTGTCGGGGGATGTCCAGGATGAGTCGTGCGGAGGCGTTCTGGATGCGCTGGAGTCTTTTGAAGTTTGGCTGTGGTTCCGGCGTAGAGGGTGTTCCCATAGTCCAGTCGGCTGGTGACGAGTGCCTGGGTGACGGTCTTCCTGGTTTCAGTGGGGATCCATCTGAAGATCTTGCGGAGCATGCGCAGGGTGTTGAAGCATGAAGATGAGACGGCGTTGACTTGTCTGGTCATCGACAGGGAGGAGTCCAGGATGAAGCCCAGGTTGCGTGCGTGGTCCGTTGGCTTGGGCGCGGTGCCCAGGGCCGGGGGCCACCAGGAGTCGTCCCAGGCGGAGGGTGATGAGCCCAGGATGAGGACTTCCGTCTTGTCTGAGTTCAGTTTAAGGCGGCTGTTCCTCATCCAGTCGGCGACGTCTCTCATCCCGTCGTGTAGGTTGGCTCTGGCGGTGGTGGGGTCGTTGGTGAGGGAGAGGATCAGCTGGGTGTCGTCGGCGTAGGAGATGATGTTGAGGTTGTGTCGGCGTGCGATGGCTGCGAGGGGGCTCATGTAGACGTTGAAGAGGGTTGGGCTGAGTGAGGATCCCTGTGGAACGCCGCAGATGACTTCGGTGGCTTCGGATCTGAACGGGGGAGGCGGACTCTCTGGGTTCTTCCGGCGAGGAACGAGATGATCCATTCCAGTGCTTTCTCTCGGATTCCGATGTTGCTGAGGCGCTTCACTAGGGTGCGGTGGCAGACGGTGTCGAACGCCGCGGAGAGGTCCAAGAGGATGAGGGCAGCTGTTTCCCCGTTGTCGGTTAGGGTTCTGATGTCGTCGGTGGCTGCGATAAGGGCGGTCTCGGTGCTGTGGTTGGCCCGAAACCCGGACTGCGAGGGGTCGAGGGATCCATTCGTCTCGAGGAAGGCGGCAAGCTGTCTGTTGACGGTCTTCTCGATGACTTTGGCCGGAAACGGAAGGAGCGAGATGGGACGGTAGTTCTTAAGGTCGGTGGGGTCCGCCGTTGGTTTCTTCAGGAGGGCGGTAAGCTCGGCGTGCTTCCAGCTCTCCGGGAAGGTGGCGGTGTGGAAGGAGGAGTTGATGATGTCCCGGAGATGGGGTGCGATGGTGGCGTCGGCTTTGTTGAAGACGTGGTGTGGGCAGGGGTCGGTTGGTGATCCGGAGTGGATGGAGTTCATCGTGCGGGTGGTGTCTTCGGTGCTGATCGGGGTCCAGTTGCAGAGGGTGGTGGTGGCGGGCGTTGGTTCGGCGGTAGCGTGCGTTGTTTGTGCGTCGAAGCTGTTATGTATGTCGGTGATCTTGCGGTGGAAGAACGCGGAGAGTGAGTTGCAGAGGTCTTGCGAGGGGGTGATGTCGTTGTTTCCGGCGCTGGGGTTGGAGAACTCTTTGACGATGCTGAAAAGTTCCTTGCTGTCATGGGCATTGTTGTCCAGTCGTTCTTTGAGTGCCGACTTCTTGGTGTCATAGTTACATTTAAAATAAGACCACTCTTGAGGTCTTAGATATCTACATTGGTTATAGAATTGCTAGCCTAGTCAAATATCATTGTGGATTGGTCAAGGTACCTGACCATAGACAACATCGCTGTTGGTAGCCGAGGGACTAAGTGTAACCCCTTAGCTGAAGATAGCCATTAGAGCTCAATCCATGCCAGTGGATTGATTTAAGAAGAGAACAGATTCTTTGTTCTGCTATTAGGAGTACGGTAGTCCTGCTCACAATAGCTTATTTGAACAGCTGAGTGAAGATGATCTCCGGGATGACTGAAGATTTCTCAAGAATTTCAGTAATCCCTGCTGAATGTTATGGGAGAAATTTACCCATCAGAAAGGACTTAGTCTCCGTTTTGAATCGTGGAGCATCTGTGATTCTTCTAATATTCGGTGGGAGGGAATTCCAGATCCTTGGTGCAGCTCCCGTGAACGCTCTATTGTATGTTCTTTTCTTATGGAAGAGTGCTGGTTTCAGTAAAAAATCTGCAGATCCCCTCAATGGTCTAATGCTTCCAGACAGCGTAATTTTATGGGCCAGATAATGTGGAGTTTTGTGGTGTATTGCCTTGTGTGTAATACACGCAATCTTTAGCTCTATTCTTGCCTCGTATGGTAGCCATTTGAGCGCTTTCAGATGTGGAGTGATGTGGTCAAATTTTTTTGATCCTGTTATAAGTCTAGTAGCTGCATTGAGACAAGCTTTTAGGGGAGCTGTTGAGATCTTAGGAAGTGTTTAACCACAAGAACCCAAGGTAAGACCTCGGGAAGGGAACCAGAGGCACGGGGTACTAGGAGCAAGCAGCCTCCAATCAATAATGTTTACCACAAAAATTGCCGCTCCCAGTGTGGTGACCTAGATACTTACAGTGTTATTTTGTGAGTGCAAGCATCTCACAAAAAGTGAAAGACTGGTCTCACACACCACCTGGTGTCATGCTTCATCATTGACCAATCCTCGCCCTCTAAAAACTTGGTTTGATAGAGGGCGGGCATACCTGGAGACAGGGATGCACTTCTAAAACTAAGTGGGGGCCCTTAACAAAAAATGAAGTGAAGTTTAAAAGCCATTGCAGATATCAAACTTTTAATGTAACTGGTATCTGTATGGTAATTAAAAATGAATAATCGGTGTCTTGGGGATTCTATTGTCCCCCACCGTAACAAAAGTGATCGTGATATTAATGGTCAACATGTTTCTGCCTATTTGCCCCGTAGGTCTACGGCATTCTTCAGGACCTATGTTGTTCAAATGGGCTCCAACCTTACCGTGCCATCTTGGCAGGGTTCCACTGAGTGGGGTGATCACTATCACACTCCACCAAGTTTGTGACTTAAAAATGTTTTCTTTTTCAAGCCCTATCAGATGGGACCTACTAGCCCCATAGGAGGGTAAAGGAGAGAGACCCCTTTGGTCAAGCGTGTAAGAGGGAAATCTCCCGCCTCTGCACCTACGTCCGTATACGAGGTGAGGTATACGGACGTAGGTGCAGAGGCGGGAGATTTCCCTCTTACACGCTTGACCAAAGGGGTCTCTCTCCTTTACCCTCCTATGGGGCTAGTAGGTCCCATCTGATAGGGCTTGAAAAAGAAAACATTTTTAAGTCACAAACTTGGTGGAGTGTGATAGTGATCACCCCACTCAGTGGAACCCTGCCAAGATGGCACGGTAAGGTTGGAGCCCATTTGAACAACATAGGTCCTGAAGAATGCCGTAGACCCTACGGGGCAAATAGGCAGAAACATGTTGACCATTAATATCACGATCACTTTGTTACGGTGGGGGACAATAGAATCCCCAAGACACCGATTATTCATTTTTAATTACCATACAGATACCAGTTACATTAAAAGTTTGATATCTGCAATGGCTTTTAAACTTCACTTCATTTTTTGTTAAGGGCCCCACTTAGTTTTAGAAGTGCATCCCTGTCTCCAGTGTATGCCCGCCCTCTATCAAACCAAGTTTTTAGAGGGCGAGGATTGGTCAATGATGAAGCATGACACCAGGTGGTGTGTGAGACCAGTCTTTCACTTTTTGTGAGATGCTTGCACTCACAAAATAACACTGTAAGTATCTAGGTCACCACACTGGGAGCGGCAATTTTTGTGGTAAACGAGATCTTAGGAAGCCCTGATAGAGTTGCGCATCCATATTCAATTCTTGATATTACCAGAGCCTGGACTGCCATTTTAAGATCATCAGAGTCGATGAATGGCTTCAATTTTCTGAGGTAATTCAGATGGAAACGAGCGCTTTATGCCATTGTGTTGATGTGGGTTCGCATGTTTAATTCTTTATCCAGCGTGATTCCAAAAGACTTGGATGAGTCCACTATAATTGGGGTAAAGTTTAGCGCAGTGATCATCTTGGTCCATTCCTTAATCCTGGTTGAACTTTTTAGGGGGGAGATCAGAAGGAATTCTTATGTTGCCCCCACTTTTTTTCTGATGTTTACACTGGTTTCTGGCTATAGTCTGGCTGGGCCCCTGCTAATCAGGGCCCCAGCCTCTCTGTTCTCTCTAAACGATTTGGAGTGCACTCTAGGTGCACTAGTGATTGGATACTGTGGTACCTTATGAGTCCCTAGTATATGGTACCTTAGGTACCAAGGGCATAGGTACTTCACAGGCCTACCAGGGGCTGCAGCATGTATTATGCCACCCCTGGGAAGCAGACTAAATCTGACACCACAGGCCTGCTACTGCAGCCTGGGTGAGGTGGTGCTAGCACTCCTCACTGAGATATAGGTTCCCTATATCTCTCCTGCACACACATATAAACCTATCAGTCACCCCTAAGGCAGGCCCTATCAATCCTGAGGGCAGGGTGCTTGGCTTCTATGTGAGGGGGTGCCTCTGCCTGAGCAGGGCCCCTCTGCAGCTCTCAGAGTCCATTCTCTGGTGCTGTTTGTGGATGCGGTTAAACCATATACTTTTAAGTGCATTATATCCTCGCGGTAAAATGCTAACTTTGGAATGGCTGCATCGAAACATGTCGTGTTTGGTGTCAAACATCTTGGAATACTACCCCCCCGCCAGTCCTGGCGGCGGGGGTAGCATTCCACCCTTCTAGAGGGATAGACATGTACCTACTGTGGAAACGCGGTAGAATCCTGCAGAGCCCTGGCATCACAAAATGGATGCCACCAGTCACAGACACTGGGCTGCCCTCCTGCTGATGACCAACACTCGCAGTGGAGGAAGCCCAACAATAGATATCCTGTCCCAAGGGGGTGTGACCACCTTCCAGACAGGGTTTAGTGTATTGGGGCTGGGTGGGTGCACTCTTAGAGTGCTTTGAAGTCCTGCACTGGGGGAGCAGAAGGCTCCTCTGTGCATATGCCAGTTCAAACCGGCTCAGGGGCTACCTGTCCCTGCTCTGGCGCGAAACTGGACAAAGGGAAGTGGGTGTAGCCACCCACTCCCCTGACCCTCCCATAGGTAGGGACATAGAGCTAGTCCCTCCCCTTCTTTTGGTATAAGAGGGGGAACCTGTGCATTGCACCCTAGATTTCCCTGGACGACGCTCTGAAGAAGAATCCCGGACCTTCGACGTTCCACTACCTTTGTAAGACTGAAGAATCTCCCTTGGAGTCAAGGAGTGACTCCCCTGCTTGGCAGGCACCAAAAACTACAAACGACGGTCGCAAACTACGCCGCTCCCGCCGGAGTCCGAAGTCCCTGCAGCCCAAGAAGTGGATTTCCTGACTTCTCAAAGGCCATCGTGAGTCCCCAGCGAAGCTGAGGCCAGTGGACCCCAAGAGTAACGAGGAACCGCGACCCCTGCGTAACGTGCACTATTGTCGAGTGCAACCCCTTCACAACATTCCACGAACTTGTGCTTTGGACCACGTATGGTCCCAGCCTCCAGCAGGAATCCCTCCTAAGATCAGAGGCCTACCACGTCCCGAGTGACCGTGGGCCCCTGTGAGTGAATCCGTACGAGGCGTCTTCGTGATCCCTTGCCAGCCGGCTTGTGGGTCCCCAGAAGACTTTCTAAAGAAACCAAAGGGCTCCCCTGGTTGCTCCAGGCCTGTCCTGACTTACCCTCGCTGGGTGAGTTCCACAGACCTTGCTGGTCTGCGCCATTGTCTCTTCGCACTTTCCCCGAGACTTGCTGTTACCAAGGCTTGTTGGCTCTGATCGAGTTGCCGACACCGCAGTAAGCTGCAGACATCGTGGGACACGCCGAATCCAGCTCCTGGTCATCGACGACGCCTCCTGGACCTCGTGGCTGAAGAGTCAAGGCAACCGCGGACGACCTGAATCTTGCGACGACGGTGGGCATCCATCTTCCTTGCCCCGAGTCACTGCCAAGTGACTTTGAACACTGTCCCCTCTGCTTTCAGGTCTTCCATCTTCCGAATCCAGGCTTGGATTCCTCCGGACACTTCTCCTGTCGCCGCAAGCAGCAAGACTTCACTGGCTCCCATTGAAAACGATGCCGCGACCCGACACCAAAGAACACCTATGCACCCGGCTCCCCTGGGTGAGGTAACTTCAGCACTACGGTGCTCCTGTGGGTGTGGGCCCTAGAACTACTTACCCTGTAAGTGACTTGCTTGTAGCTTCCCTCGAAGTGTCCCAAAACTCTAACTTTCCAAGTGCGACTATCGCACTGACTCGTACCTGGTTCGCGTCTGTGTTAGACACACCGCGTCCAACTCCCTTGCAATACCATCTGTAACCGCGTCCTTCGACTCGTACAAGGACCGATCGGTGTGTTTGCCTCAAACACAGGGACCTTTAACATTGATATTTCAATCGCGTCTGAGTGCATAGACTCGTACAGGATTCGCATCGGTGCCAGGTCACCGCGTCCGTCCCCTGTGGGTCTCCTACAACTACTTGGGGTGGTTCTTGGGGGTCACTCGATTCTAGATGCCCTAGACCTAGGTCTAGCAAACTAAGATTGTAATACTCAATTGTGCTAAACTTATCCTTATAATATTTGACTTGTACATATGTTCCTGTCCTCTAATCTCATAAAGAGATTAGTAGAGAGTGTTTATTAATAAATACATATATATTTGATATATATACCTGTGTGGTGTCTTTTCATTTGGTGATTCAAGAGATTGTGTGGTAAAACAAGCTGCTTTACATTCCTTCAAGACTTAGCCTGAAGGCTGCTCTCCACAGCTACCACTAGGATAGCTTTCTATAAAGGTTGTCTTAAACCAATCTACCATAAGAGTCTAATTGTTCTGGTGCAAGGTGTCCACTTTAATTAGTGAACAGCATATACCAGGCCAACTTCTCACAGTTGAGCTTAAGATGATTGTCAGCTAGCCATTCAACAGTTCTCTGTAGTGCTTGGTTCATTATGTTGATCTCTTCTGGTGATGAAATCTTCATATACAGCTGGGTGTCGTCTGCATACATGTGAAAGGAAATGTTAGCCTGTTGTAATACTTCTGTTAATGGTTCGATGTACAGATTGAATAGTGAAGGGGGATAGAGTTGAGCCTTGTGGGACCCCAATTTGAATTGGAGATGGCGGGGATAGCTTGTTGTTCACTAGGAATCTTTGTGCTCTGTTCTCTAGGAAGGAAGGAAACCATTTTAGGACTGTTCCCGAGAAGCCCATCCTATTTTCTAGGTGTTCTAATAGTTTGGGATGGTTTACTGTGTCAAATGCAGACGATAGGTCTAGAAGGATCAAGAGACAGGTTTAATTACGGTCGAGAGCTAACAGAGCGTCATCTACTATGTGTAAAATTGCTGATTCCGTACTGTGATCAGATCTGAACCCAGATTGGCAGTCATTTAGTAGCTCAAATTCCGTAATGTGTGGACTTAGTTGTTGTTGAGCACATTTTTCTAGTACTTTGGCTAGTAAGGGGATGGTTGTTACTGGTCGAAAGTTGTTTGGGTCCGATGGGTTTTCAGTAGGTTTCTTTAAGAGAGGGATGACCTGGCCGGTGTTTAGCCAGTTCAGAAAAGATGCTTGTGCTAGCGATTCATTGATTATCTTAGTCCAATAGGGGATGACCATGTGGATGAGAGTGGGCCAGCATTTTGCTGGCAGAGGGTCATTGTAATGGTTATTTGGTTTCAAAGATAGTAAGATTTTGGTAATGCCATGTTGATCATATAGTTTGAAGGTTGACCAGTGAGCATCATTTTTGGGCATTACTTGAGCCGGTAGGGCAGGATTCTCAACTTGTTTACTCCTTAGGTTTAAGGCTTTTTCAGCGGTATTTTTGAGTTCTCTCTCCAATGAGCTGGCTTTATTGGTAAAGAATGTTGAAAAATCTTCACAGGACAGTTCTGATTTAGAAGTTAATAGGGAGGACTTGGCTAATTTGTTCGATTGATCTTTTAGCAGATCGAAGAGTTTCCTCTGTCTGTTCTTTGCATTTTCAAGTTCATTTCTAAAAAATTCTTTTTTGATTTAAGTACGCTTTTATTGTAGGTTTTTATGTACATTCTTAATTGCTTTAAGTGGGGGATGAAGGATTTTGTCTCCATTTTCGTTCAGTTATTCTGAGTTTATGTCTTTCTTCATTAAGTGACCCATTGAACCATGGGTTTTTATCTTTAACTTGTGTTCTTTTGAGTTTTAGAGGGGCTATATTGTCGATTATTTTAGATATCGTACGATTGTAATGATCCGTAAGCTCGTTGACGTCCGTCAGTTCAGAAGGGGGTTGAAGTTCATTCTCGTCTTGTAATGTTAGACTCTCCGAGTTCAGATCTTTAGTGTCCCTCACCCAATGTTTGTGTTTGATTGGTTGTGAGGTTGTTTTCTTATTTTGGCTGGTATTTGGAAGGTGATGATGTGGTGATCAGACCAGTCACAAGGAACGATTGACAAAGATTGGATCACGTTTGCTTTGGAGATGATCCAGTCTAATGTAGCTCCTTTGGAATGGGTTACAGGGTACAAGCTTGCACTAGTGAGTTGTCGGCTAGGAATTCTTTAAGAATGTTGACCTGATTATCCTGGATGTCGTTCCAGTGAAGATTGAAGTCCCTAGGAAAATATAATTAGAGTGAGGTTCTGAGTTAGCTGTAATAATTTCCATTAGATGGCCTATGAAAATTAGGTTTTTGCCTGGGGGTGATAGAATGTGTGTAATTTGTACACTTGGTTGTCTGAATCGTACTGAGAGCCCCAAGTATTCACATGAGTCGATAGGGTCTGCGATAACTTTAGAGATGGTGATGTTCGATTTGTGTATACAGGCCACCCCTCCTCCCGTTTTGTTTAGTCTGTCTAGCCTTATATTATTATAGTTTGGTGACACCAGTAGGTCTAGGCATGGGGAGGATGATTCAGATAGCCATGTTTCCGTTAAAATAGCCACGTCAATGTCTTGGTTCATGATCAGGTCGGCAATGTCCGCAGCATGTTTCATTGCTGAGCGGCAATTGATGAGTAGACATGATATCTTATTTGTAGGGTTGTCTAGGTTAGAGTTCGAGTTTTGTCCCTCTGGGATTAGCGTTATTTCTGTCCGGTTATTGGAGTTTGGCCTTCTGTGATTAGTATGCGTTATTCTGTTGACATTAATTGGGACCACTTGAATCTTCTGATTATTTATTTTATCAGGGAGGTTGGGGAGTCGTATCATAGGAAAGTAGTAGTTTTTGGGTTTCAATGTCCGACAAATATCTAAGGAAAATACGTGGACGGTAAATCCTATTAGACAGAGGCAGTGGGGTAGTGTTGAGCTTATTGTGGAGAGTGTGTACGGATTTTTGACTCTGGATAATTTTGGCGAGATAACATTCTGAGAGAAGTAGAGTATTCTTCATGTTCCTAATAGCGTTTCACATATCCATAGCTATTCTATCTGTCTGGGCAATGAGAATTTCTAATTCCATTCTTGAGGGTGGAGGGAGTTGATGCTTTTGAGACGTGATTGAAGGCATGTGGAGTGGAGAATTGGATGGTTCAACTTCCGACTGTTTTTGGGTCTCTTTAGTTCCTTCAGTATTTCTTTCTTTGACCTGATGGGCAAGTCCTGTATTATTATTGGTCTTGTGTTTTATTGCCCCGGAGTACTGATTGTTGAACCTGGCTGTCGAGTAGTGCTTTGTGAACATTTGCACTGACGCTCATTTTGCGACCTGACAGATATCCAGAGCAGGGGATCCATGTACCAATGTAGTGGTAGCAACCTTAGCTCTAGTAGAATGAGCCCTAAGACTTTCAGGAGGCTGCTTCTTAGCCAGTGCATAGCTGATCCTAATATATAGGACTATCTATCTTGATATCGTTCTTTTCGGCATTGTCTTTCCTTTCTTTGCCCAAAGAGAACCCCCACAAAGAGCTGATCGTCCACCTAATGGTCTTTGGTGCGATCAATATAAAAATTCAATGCTCTTTTGAGGTCAAAACAAAAGAGTCTCTCCTCCTATTTTTGTATGTTTTGGGTGAATTCAGGAAGTTTATGGATGTTCATGACAGCACTACTGATAGCACTGCAGCTGAGGCTGAGGGCAGTGCGAGTTTCTGACAGTGGCTGCCACTCTATCATAAAGGTGTTCTTACTACATGCTCATCCAATCCATGGTCTCTCTGCAGAGCTGCACAGAGCGATGGTCACAAACGTGCCAGTTGTAATAATGATATTGTGGGAATGCATGTGAAGGAATTACATAGCCTTTGAAATATGGAAAACATCAAGAGAAAAATGTTCTAGGGGTTAGAAACCAACATTGAACTCCCCCACCACCACCACCACCACCACACACCTTGCCAAAGACTGTCTCACTCACTTTTCCTGCTGTCAGCAATTTAGCTTTGGCATTCTATACATAGATTGTGGGTGATGCAGTGGGAGGAAGTGGGCACCAGCCTTCTTAAACAAGCATTGGCAAAGCCAATAGGTCTCGCCTTTTGGCTTTGCCAATGGTTTTCGCTGACTTTGTTCTGCATTTAAACACAAACAGTGACGTGCCTTACCTCACGGAACACAGCAAGTGAAGGGGCGAGGGTGAGAGCAGTAGAATCGGCGCCTCCTCCGAGTAGGTTGCGGCACCTGTGGACCATCCGCTTGTGACCGGCCCTCCGTGGGCTATGATTGACGATGCAGCGGGGAGACCAGCAGAAAAAGTACAACCAAAAGTACGGCGTGAGGGGGGAGAAAAACAACATGGACAACGGGAGGGGCGGGAGCATGTTGAACACGGACAACGGGAGGGGCGGGAACAAAAGTAGTAAAGTGTGACAGAAAAAGTACAACCAAAAGTAAGGTGTGAAGGGGGGAGAAAAACAACATGGACAACGGGAGGGGGGCGGGAGCATGTTGAACACGGACAACGAGAGGGGGGCGGGAACAAAAGTAGTAAAGTGTGAGCAAATCCTCTCGAAATCGTCTGTGGAGCTCTAACGTGGAATGACTTTAACCTACAAGTCAGTTCTAGTAAGAACAGAACCTTAATGCAGTTCTGTTTCTGGGGAGGGAGCATGTTCTACTGATCAGACAGCACGAGGATGTTTACAGCAGGTGCAGAACCACATAATTATCTCTCAGGACAGGACATTGTTATATGGACGGCACACAGTGATGTCGACGGTCGCTTTATGAACCACCGAGCTGCGTCACCTGTTTGGGACTCGTGATGTGCGTGTTTCGGGGGGGTGCCAGGCATTGTGCTGCAGGAGGCACATTAACAGAGCTACGAACTGCATGACCATGGTAACAAAATGATATGTGCATGTGAAACTCACACAAGAGCCCCTGTAAACGCAGGTCCTCGGAGGCTCAGTGGGCTATGCGTGTGGCGGCTCCAGAAAGCGCCGGGCACCATGATAAAAAAAAAAAGCCCGCGAGTGGTGCGCGTGCGCAGGCATTGTGCTGCAGGAGGCACATTAACAGAGCTACGAACTGCAAGACCGTGGTAACAAAGTAAAACGTGCATGTGAAACTCACACAAGAGCCCCTGTAAACGCAGGTCCCCGGAGGCTCAGTGGGATATGCGTGTGGCGGCTCCAGGAAGCGCAGGGCGCCATGATAAAAAAAAAAAAAAACCCGCGAGTGGTGCGTGCGCTGCAAAGAATGTAAGGAATGCAGCTGCCACCCTGCGCGCCCTTGCTCGCACCCGCAAGCAAAACACTGTGGGAGTGAACATTTGCAAAAGAGGTGGGACATGCGCCCGCCTTTAGCCATTTGCAGCCTCCCATTTCAAATTGACACAGCCAACAGCCAACCAAATGCGTGGGGGGAGTCGGACCCACACACAAAAGTTTAGAGTGATTACATGAAGCCTCCCATAGAGCAGCTCATGCGCGCTGCGCTAGGCTCGACCTAAAAAATAGGGCACCTCCACTAACACAGGAACAGGAAAGGGACTGTGTGCCAAAGTGTTCTATATCATACACAGTTTTGATAGAAAATGAATGGTTATCTTTACATATTTTCACCATATTTCATCACTGCCCATTTTCCAGTTCCACAAAATGTCTACTAACCTTTGCAAACCTGTAGACATCTGAATTTCTGATGAATTCTTCTACCTGCAAATTCCTCACCGATTGAATACCATCCAGGCGCCAGACGGGACCTTGAAATTTTCATAGCTCTTTTGGGCTGAAGAGTGGCACCTGAATCCATCACAGCACTGGAAATGGTGTTCTGGTGATGTCACTGGAGACATAAATCGCCCAATCGAGAACATCAATATGTGAAAGAAACACATTAGTTATAGATTCCTTACCTTAGAATTACCCCCAGGCATCAAACTGGATCCGGAAAGTTTTTTCGTCAGCAGTACCTCTGCGCGTTGGAAGGTGGCGTCGGTCGGCTCCGCGTCCCTCATCGGCGTCGTGGTCACCGGGATGATGTCGTGGCAGCTACTTAGCCGCCGCCCTCGCGCGCTGACATCAGTTCTTTCTTTTTCTGCGCCAGCCAACGCAGATCTGGGAGAGCGGTACCTCAGTCATTTTTTGACTAAGTTTTCTCGACTTCTTTTACGAGTCTTCGACTCCGAAGGTGCATGAGGGATGCCCGGTTTCAAGGCCTGCGGTTCCTCATCGCATGATGTCGGTGACGGATCCGCACCGCGTGTGTCTTTTTTGCCTGGAGCGCGACCACGACCCCAAGTCGTGCTCCGACTGCCGGTCGATGGCGCCGAAGGCTTTGCGGGAGCGGTCCCGAAAGCTGCTTGAGCAGCGGCAGTCGGCTCCACTTCGTTCGAGGTCCCGGTCGAGAAGGAGGTCGAGGGACCGGTCGCGGAGCCACCACCATTCCGGTTCGAAATCTTCGAAGTCTTCGCACTCGGGGTCGGGTAAGTCGAAGCATAAGAAGAAGTCGAAGAAGCATCATCGCTGTTCGACTTCTCCTCGTCGGTCGGCCGATCCAACGAGGCACGTGGGTGGTGCCCCTCCCGGGGCTCCGCGCGTAGATCCAGCAGAGTCGACTCCGAGTTTCCCTCCCTTTCCGGGACCCGGAGCGACTCCCGCCCAGCTTCGTACGTTCTACGAGGCAATGCATGCCATCTTTGGGCGGACCGACCCTGCCGGTGCGCCTTTGGGCCCCGCGGACTCGGTTGGGGCGCCTAGGTCTTCGCTGCTGGCAGCTCTGGTCCCGGCGCCGCAGGACCCCCTTGGATCCAGGCCTGGATCCGGATCGGCGCCGGTTGACCTTGTTACGCCTCCACCAGCGCCGCTTCCTCCGGCACCACTACCGCGCTCGACGCCGGTCGGCCCCCCCGGCCGGCGTCGACCCCGGCCTCCATTTCGAAGGGGATACAAAGCCGGACCGGCGTCGTCCGATGCGTGATCCGGCGCCGAGCGGGGTTTTTGTGCCCCTGTTCAATCCTGGAGCCCCTTTTCAACCTGAGTGGCATCCAGACGAAGAGGAGGAGGACTGGGAGGGGTCAGGTGACCCTTTAACGGATCAGCTAGGTTCTGACCAGGACTGGAGAGAGGAACTGGGGGATGCCAGTGGTCTTGATACTTCCCCTGACCTTGGCATGTTGCCTCCTCCTACCGTGGCTACGGAGGAGGGAGCATCATACCAGTGGTGTTGCGTAGGGCGGCCGAGGCTCTCAACCACGAGCTTCCTACGGTGGCGGTCAGGACTAACCTCCTGAAAGAGGTGTTTCAACCGGCGGTGAGCTCTTCGGAGCCCCTGCTGCCGATTAATGAGGCCCTCACCGATGTCCTTTTGGGCACGTGGTCCAGGCCCAACACGGGGGCTCCCGTGGACAGGATGATTGCCGGACGCCACCGCCCGGCTCCGGGCGACCCCACTTTCCTCTCCCAACACCCCACCTTGGTAGTCCAAGCCTCCACTTCCAAAGGCACCTTCCCTACTGCTCCACCGGAAAGGGAATCCAAGAAGCTGGACCACCTTGGCAAGAAAATGTTCTCTTCCGCCAGCTTAGGACTGCGGTCCGTAAACACTGCATGTCTCTTGGGCCGTTATTCCCACTCGGTGTGGGATACGGTGGCGCAGGTGCTGCCTCAGTGTCTGGAGGAGGCCCGGGCAGAGCTCTCCTAGGCTGTTGCCGCCGGGAGGGATGCAGCAAAGTTTACAATACGTTGTGGACTGGACACCGCCGACTCTCTGGGCAGAACTATTTTGACATTGGTAGCGCTTCATCGCTATGCCTGGATGAGGTCCACTGTCTTTTCAGGGGATGTCCAGAACACCTTGATGGACATGCCCTTTGATGGCCGTCGCCTTTTTGGTGACAAAGCAGACAACACTCTAGAGCGTTTCAAGGACTCACGGGCTACGGCCAAGTCCTTGGACCTCTCCACCCGCCCTGCGCAGTCTGCTTTTCACCCCTTTCGTGGCTACGGAAGGGGTGCCCCGCTACGTCCCACCCAGAGCCACAGGCCGCAGCAAGTTACCCAACCTTCGCACGGCCGGGGACGTGGGAACAACCGTTGTGGTTCCGGGGGCCAGCGGGTGGGCCAGTCCACTAACCCCCCCTCTGCAGCAGCCTCCAAATCCTCCTAGTCCGACCATTTAGGCACATCAAACGCCAGTGGGTGGCAGGATTCGCCATCACCTCCGCCACTGGCGCACCATCACGTCGGACAGGTGGGTTTTGCAGATAGTCCGAAGGGGCTACTCCCTCCCCTTTGAGACTACCCCTCCAGCCATGCCACCGAGATACCACCGCATGTCGGAGGATCATCTGGCCCTTCTCCAGCAGGAAGTTACGGCTCTCTTAGCCAAGGGAGCCATCGAGCGCGTTCCTGTCCCAGAAGTAGGTCGTGGTTGTTACTCCCACTACTTTCTGGTCCCCAAGAAGGACAAGGGCCTGCGTCCTGTCTTGGACCTCAGGGACGTCAATCGCGTCCTCCGGAAGGAGAAGTTCAAAATGTTGCCGCTGGCTCAGGTCTTGTCTGCCCTCGACCCGGAAGACTGGATGGTAGCGTTGGACTTGCAGGACGCTTATTTTCACATCCCCGTCCTGTCGGCGTTACCTACGGTTCACGGTAGGCCACGAGCATTTTCAATTTACCGTGCTCCCCTTTGGCCTTACCAGCGCCCCTCGGGTGTTCACAAAAGTGATGGCGGTGGTCGCAGCTCATCTGCGCAGGTCAGGGGTTTCAGTCTTCCCCTATCTCGACGACTGGCTGTTGAAGGCGGGCTCGCCCCAGGCAGTTGTCACCCACCTACAGACTACGGGCGACCTCCTGCATTCGCTGGGGTTCTCCATCAATGTGCCGAAGTCACACCTGATTCCCTCTAAGAAGCTCCTCTTCATCGGAGCGGTTCTGGACACGACGCAGTTTCGGGTCTATCCTCCCGAACAGCGAGTCCGGGATATTCAGGCTATGATTCCGTTCTTTCAGCCTCTATCCCGGGTTTCGGTCAGAATGACTCTGAGGCTGCTGGGCCTCATGGCCTCCTGCATCCTGCTGGTCGATCATGCCAGGTGGCATATGCGGGCTCTGCACTGGGACCTGAAATTTCAATGGGCGCAGCAGAATCTGTCCGATTGCGTCCAGATCTTGGAGGGCACTGCACAACAACTGCAGTGGTGGCTCACGAACCAGGATTGGGTCAATGGCAGATCCCTCTCCCTTCCCCAACCAGACCACATTGTGGTGACGGACGCATCCCTTCTGGGATGGGGCGGCCACATGGGAGAGGCGGAGATCAGAGGCCTCTGGTCTCCGGTGGGGTCCAGGCTTCACATCAACCTTCTGGAGCTCCGGGCGATTCGTCTTGCACTGAAAGCATTCCTTCCCTCTGCCCGGGGAAGAGTAGTGCAGGTGTTCACGGACAACACCACCGCCATGTGGTACTGCAACAAACAGGGCCGGGTGGGGTCGTGGACCCTATGTCAAGAGGCCCTTCGCTTCTGGACATGGCTAGAACATCGGGGCATATCCCTGGTGGTTCAACACCTGGCAGGTCTCTGAACACCAGGGCGGACGAACTCAGCCGCAGGTGCATAATGGATCACGAATGGCGTCTTCACTCGGAGGTGGCGCAAGGTCTCTTTCGACAGTGGGGAGAGCCTTGGTTAGATCTATTCGCCACCGAAGAGAACGCGCAATGTCAGCAATTCTGCGCGTTGGAATTTCCAAGGCGGCACTCGCTAGGTGACGCTTTTCGTCGCGAGTGGAGTTGCGGTTGTACGCCTTTCCGCCTATACCACTTCTGCCCAGAGTGCTGAAGAAGATCAGGCGCGACCGGGCCCAAGTCATTCTTGTGGCTCCGGATTGGGCACGAAGAGTCTGGTATCCCGAGCTGCTCAACATGGCCATCGATCCTCCGATCAGACTGCCTCTTTGGGAGGATCTTCTGTCGCAGCAGCAGCGGACTGTCCTCCACCCGAACCTGTCCAGTCTCCACCTCCTTGCGTGGAGATTAAGCGGCGGCAGTTGACGTCTTTCGACCTGCCTCCCGAAGTCTGTGACGTAATCTTGGCAGCCAGGCCACTAAGACGGTATACGCCTGGCGGTGGAACAAGTTTGTGGCATGGTGCACAGCAAAGGCTGTGGATCCCCATTCTGCCCCTCTTTCTGAAGTTCTCTTGTTCCTTCTTTCTTTAGCCCAGCAGGGCTCTGCTCTGGGCACTATCAAGGGCTATCTTTCAGCCATCTCTGCCTTCTTTTGGCTGCCGGATCAGCCTTCTCTTTTCAAGTCCCCGGTAGTTAACAGTTTCTTGAAAGGCTTAACGCATCTCTTTCCTCCAATCACCTTCATTATGCCTCAGTGGGACTTGAATCTTGTTCTTACCTATTTAATGTGCGCTCCCTTTGAACCGCTACATAACTGTCCTTTAAGACTCTTGACTCTTAAGACTTCTTTCCTGGTAGCCATCACTTCTGCTAGAAGAGTGAGTGAGCTCCAGGCTCTTTCTTCCAAACCTCATTTCCTGTCTGTCCATCCGGATAAGGTGGTTCTCAGGACCCGTCCATCCTTCCTTCCTAAGGTGGTCACTGCCTTTCACATCGGGCAGACCATTACTTTGCCCACTTTCTTTCCGCCTCCGCATCCTTCGAAGGAGGAAGAGAGGCTCCACCGTCTGCACCCAAAACATGCGCTCTCTTTCTATCTGGATCGCACAAAACAGTTCCGGGTGGATGACCAACTCTTTGTTGGCTACGTGGGCGCCAAGAAAGGTCGGGCTGTACACAAACGCACAATTTCTCGATGGGTCGTTTTGTGTATTAAGGCATGCTATTCTCTGGCTAAAAAGGAGCCTCCGGTTGGGCTACGCACCCATTCCACCAGGGTGACAGCAGCCACTACTGCCTTGGGGAGAGGAGTTCCTCTAAATGACATCTGTCAGGCAGCCACGTGGGCATCGCTGCAGACGTTTACGAAACACTACTGCCTGGACAGCCAAGTCCGGAGAGACTGCTTCTTTGGCCGTTCTGTTCTCCAGGACTTTCTGGTGTGATCTTGGTTCGCAGACCCACCACCGGGGTTGGTATTGCTGGGGTATCTATTCTAAGGTAAGGAATCTATAACTAACGTGTTTCTTTCAGATGAACAAGTTACTTACCTTCGGTAACGATATATCTGTAAGAAACATTAGTTAGTTATAGATTCCTTACCGTCCCACCCATCCTCCCCGTTCTGCGAACTGATTTCTAGGGTTAAGGACATCCTTTCAGGGCCCTAGTTTTGTGCACCAGTGGTCAGTGTGTTGCATGGCTCTGCGTTTCTGGCGCGGAAAGTCGTGTACAGAACTGACGTCAGCGCGCAAGGGCGGCGTCTAAGTAGCTGCCGCGACGTCATCCCGGCGACGCCGACGACGGACGCGGAGCCGACCGACGCCACCTTCCGATGCGCAGAGGTACTGCTGACGAAAAAACTTTCCGGATCCAGTCTGACGCCTGGGGGTAATTCTAAGGTAAAGAATCTATAACTAACTAATGTTTCTTACAGATATATCGTTACCGAAGGTAAGTAACTTGTTCGTCAGTTCCCTTTTTTCCGCACCCTTCATCACGGATCCAGCGCTCACTCTTATTCTCGCTATAATTGTGTGCAGAGCTAGGGATGTCTCCCCCAAAGTGTTCAGTTTTAAGTCCTGTAGTATAAGGAAATGCCTCATTTCTATGACCACCCCCAACGTTTTCTACTAATTCTGCTGGTTTTTCAACTCTGAGAGTGCACCCATGCCTGCTAACCAGACCTCAGTGCCAGTGGTCTGACTCTTAAAAGTGTGATGTTTGATTGGTTTATACCCAATTGCCCTACCTTACCTTACTTAGAAGTCCCTAGTATATGGTACCAGGGGTACCCAGGGCCTGTAAGTTAAGATGTCTGTCATGGTTGCAGCACTTAGTGTGTCACCTTGAGTGTCACGAAGTAAAGCATGGATCCCAGTCTGCCACTGCATACTCGACTTTGCCATTTAAACTAATGGCAAAACACAGACCCCCCTAATAATATATATGTCACCCCTACAACAGGCATATTGAGTCCTAAGGCGGGGTACTGTACATTTTAAAATGAAGACATATACTTTTATATTTCTTAACAGTATAAGCCCCAAATTGTTGTTTTTACTGTGGAAAGGTTAGCCCCAAGGGTAAGTACAGGATTACACTCTGACCATTCAGCTGTGCTAACTCCTGAATGGGAATACTGAAATTGGTACTTCCAGGTATCAAAATAATCCTTGCACTAAACTGACTTGATGCAGGGGCGTAACAAAGGCACCCGCAGCCCCCGCCGGGCGGGGGGGCCCTCAGGCTTACCCATACTGGACGAGGCCCCCTCAGCTCCTACTGATGTGAGTATGAGGGGCCCCTTCAGCATATCTTGCAGGGGAGCCTCCTCACATTTTGTTACGCCACTAACTTGGTGCCCAAGTCAGATGTAATCTAACATTTAAGTATAAAGCAACTTTAGAAAGTTGCCACTCTGTTGCCTAAGTTTTCCACTGGCTATTTGCAGATGCTGGTCACAAGGCAGCCTGCTTCCCTTTGGGAAGAAGTGTGACCGACTCCCAGGAAAGGGCTCAATAGAGACCTGCCATTGGATGAGGTGTTATCTCTCACTGGGAGGAAGTCACACAAAGCTTCAAAGAGGAAGCTGCCTTTGAAGGATAAATGGTGGACGCACATTAGATGGGCTGCTCTTTTGTTCTGGTAGAAATGTTAGAGACGGGGACAGAAAGGGGAAAACAGTTGGAAAACTGGTTTTCCGCTGGGCGTGTAGCCCTCAGCTAGCCACACCTCTAGGGAGTGCTACCAAGCTCCACACACTGAGAGAGGGGTCCTGCCAACTTCGGAGTGGGCAGAATGTTGCACTTTGAGATAGCTCAATGCCACTCTTCACAGGAAGTCGTGACGAGGTGGGAAGGGATCTGGTAGCCCATTGGCTAGTGACTGTTGCATCCCTCTGAGGGAACTTTCTGGGCACAAAAATGGTACCCCGGGCACCCAGACCTCAGATCACGTCTACACTGACGAAAGGACCGGAGAAGAACTGCTGTGCTGTTCACTGGACCTGGCAAGAGAGGCTAGTTTTGCTGTGACCAGAGACCAATTCACCAGTGGCAACTTGACTTTTGCTGGACCAACCAGAACATCGAGGGACATCAGACCCTGTCCCCAAAGTCGCGCCACCAAGACTTTTGACCAAGGAGTAGACCCAAGAAGCCCCCCTTGTCGAACAGCATCCTCAGCATCTTTAGCAACCTGTACCCCTTGCATCAGGGCCACTGCATTGAATACTATGACAGTTCTTCGATACATCCTGGACCTGGACTGGAGACTGTTTTGGTGACAAGGTAACTGTCCTGTAACTCCTTACTGGCCCCCTTGACCTGCTCCCTGCCGGAGTTGGTAGCCCCTAAAATACATCAAGGACCCATTGGCGTCCCAATAAACATTAGGGGTAGTCCTCCTATCATTAAGCCTTTAAGTACAGTTGTTGGTCGGTTCTCAAGGACCATAATTAGGACTCCATCTTTGATAGAGAGCCAGCGGGAGGCTAGTTGTACATCTCCTAACGATTCAAATGACCCACTGTCATCCTGTCATATTTCCCAAAGGGGAACCCTACTGTCATGGAATATCGCAGGGATGAGTTCTAAGATATCATCTCCTGATTGGTATGCTTTCATAGATTGCTATGATATCTGCATCTTTCAGGAAACGTGGCTAGTGGTACCTCATCATTGTGCAGGCTATCTAAATTATCACATCCCAGCTTCGAGAGGAGCAAAAGGCCGCCCCTCAGGGGGACTGACAATCTGGGTCCGCCAAGAATTAGGCAACATCATTGAGGATCTCTCGACTAAGAGTAATGACATTCAGGCTATAAGATTGAAAATGGGCCCGCAGGGGAGCGTTGACATCTACAACATTTATGTGAGGGGAACTAGAGGGGAAAAAGTTGTAAGTTTTAGTGGCTCTCGACGACCTCCTTGATCTATACTCAGTAGACTCTAACGTCCTAATTGCGGGCGACTTTAACTCGACGTTTGAGCCCCTTGCTAATGAGGAATGTTATCTCACAGAAGAGGAAGATGCACAGTGGGGTATCCCAAAGTTGGAGCTTGTACCCATAAAAAAATGGACGGACGTGGCCATTCAAATTAACTCCATCTGCCTGGAAAAGGGTTTGCGGGCGGCAAATGGAAGGTCCCCATCAGACAGACTTGGGGCGAATACATTTAATAATGGATTTAGTGCCAGTCGCATAGATTATATATTAATAAGCTTGAAACTATGGCACACTCTTGGAGACATGGTAGTGAGGGACCGGATAGAGAGCGACCATAACCCCTTGTGTGTGACTTTGGGATTACTACGGCAGAAGGCACCCATACAAATTGGGAGCGAACTGCTCTCTCGCGATATTGTCCCCACTAATGACATGAGATGTCTAAAATGGGTGAAGATAGTAGAAAAGCCAGAAACTATAGCTAGTATTACCAAGGATATCGACTGTGCTCTAATCGAGCTAGAGACCAGTGTAGCTACTAGTGAAGTATCTGAGCTTACTACTCATACTCATAATAAATTCTTTGCCCTTCTGCGTACATATTTTGTAAAGCAGTGTAAGTCTAAAAAAGTTATAAACCAGAAAGCCTGCCATTGGTTCAATAAGGAATGTAGACAGGCATGAGAAACATTAGGGAAAGCTATTAAAGTAGGTGAGCCCGCCGCAGTGCGAGTAGCTAGACAAACATATAGGAGTATCCAGAAAAAGGCTAAGAAAACTTGGGATGAGAAAAGATGGCAGGATCTCAAGGAAGCCTGTGCCTCGAGTGATACCAAGCACTTTTGGAATATAGTAAAGTGGGACAGAGGAGGGCAGCCAGAACATCCACAAAATCATTAAATGCGGGAAGATTGGATTAACCATTTTAAACCCCAATATGCCCGTAGCCCCACTGAGACTAATTTGGTCGAACCTACTTACTCGGTGTATCTAGATGAGGCTTTTTGTAGTGCCGACGTCAATTCAGCACTTAGATCGGTAGCAGGTGGCAGAGCACCCGGTCCAGACGGTGTTCCTGCAGACATGTTCCTTTATGATAAAGCTAGATGGTGTTGGTACATTCTTTTATTGGCTAACGCTGTTGCTAAAGGCGCACCAGTACCCGACTCGTGGAAAGGGGCAGAAATTATCCCCGTTTATAAAAAGGGGGACAAATCTCAACCAGGTAATTATAGGCCCATCAGTTTAATAGACTCCCTGCAAAAGACAATGGGATGGTTAATTCTTAACAAGATACAGGAGTGGATAGGTGATCATAGTATTTTATCCCCCCTGCAGGCTGGCTTTCGGGCATACACTAGCACCATCGACCAGGTGTTTCGCTTTATTTTGTTGCACTGGAAGACGGTGGTCCTGGGCAAAGGTAGCCTATATGCTGCCTTTGTCGATTTAAAGTCAGCATTTGATCTTGTTCCCCGCTCTAACTTATGGGTGGTCCTGCAGGAATTGGGGATGCCTCCCGAACTGCTAACACTCATTATCAGATTGCATGAGGACAATTATGCTAAAATTCGATGGGGCTCCCAGGGTATGGTTACTAGTGCTTTTCCAGTAGAGAGAGGTGTGCGCCAGGGTTGCGTTATGGCACCTACACTATTCTCCTTGTTTATCAACGGAATAGTGAATTGCATGGAATCTACTACTACTGATGCCCCAACATTAGCAGGTGAAAAAATCCCTATTTTAATGTTCGCGGAGGACACATTAATTATCTCTAAGACCCCAAGCGGTCTTCAGTGGGCCCTGTTAATTTTTGAGGAGTTTTGCTCTACGCGGGGTCTGGAAGTTAAAGTGTCGAAAACGAAATTTATGTCTTTTAACCCACATAGAACATTTAAAGGTAGTATTTTAATGAACAATCGTCCATTGGAGCAAGTCAAACCGTTTACCTATCTGGGGGTTAATATACAGAGTGATTTAAAATGGAACCAACAAATTGACCTGGCAACACTAAAGCATCGACAACTGTCGGGAGTGCTCCAATTGGAGTATAACACCTCACTCACAAAACCAATCAGTCCGGTGCTCCAGGTATACAACATGAAAGTGGTTAGCTCAGCCCTCTATGGAGCCGAACTATGGGGGTGTGAGAATTTGTCAAAACTTACCATAGTAGAAAATAGGTTCCTACGTAAGATTACCAACCTCCCTCAAAGTACCCCAGTGTGTCCCTTACTTTGTGACCTTGGCAGAAACCCCCTGGCTGCTATTGCAAAATTACGTCCTTTACTATACTGGCGTAGATTATGGAGCACACCTGAATTGGCATCATATGCAGCAGGCTTCACGGATGTAATAAAGACTGATAACTTCCACCAAATCAAATGGCTACGAGAGGTTAGAGCTACCCTAATAAGTATTGGCTTTATAGTGCTATGGGAAGATCCAATTAATGCTCGTTTCACCCCGAAAAAGATCCTAAAAGAAATATTCTGGGAGATGGTAATGCACAAAACTCTGAGAAGTAGCGAGTCATCATCACTCACAGGAATCTTTTTGGAAATAAAATTAATCCCGAGATTAGAACAATACTGGGACACAATAACTAAACCACATGACCGGAAATTATATTTCCAATTCAGGGTGGGTTCATTGCCACTAAGAGCTTTCACTGCCAGATGGGCTAAATCAGATGATAACAAGTGTCCCGTATGCCAGGCCCATGTGGAGTCATTTGCACATTTATTATTTGTTTGTCCAGCATATACTGCCCCACGACGTGCATGGCTGGTGCCTATTAGTAAACTGCTAGGCACTAGAAGGAGTGCAGAAGCTGAAAGAATACTACGCACCGACACGTCAACTCCTATTACTATAGCAGTAGCGAAATTCCTAGGGGAATATATGACGCTACTTAGCATGCCATTAGTACGCATGCTTTTAGTGCAATGTTTTTACATCGCAACTACCATTACTTCGCATATTTTTACTGCGCATACCATTACTACGCAAATGCATTTAGAATATAAGAATCTGCTTTTACTGCGCTGATAATTACTTCGCATACCACTACTACGCAAACATGGACCATTTAAAAAAAAAATGTAGCAAAGTAACCTAACTCCTGGGACGGGATTTCAGGGAAATAGGGGTTTTGGGTGGGGGAGTAATTTAAAAATGAGTTTATAAATTAATACTCGGGTATTAAATTTATTATTTTAAATTAAACTAACTTAACCCCTGGGACGGGATGCCAGGGAAATAGGGGTTTTGGGTGGGGGAGTAATTTTAAAATCATTTAAAAAATTAATACTCGGGTATGAAAATTAATACTCGAGTATTTTTTTATTTGATAAAGAAATATTGCACCACAAAATTAGAAAGAACATATTATAAAATGAAGTACTAAAATAAAACAGACATTAAACGTACATACAAATGACAATTTAACCAAAAATCAAACATAATGTAATCAAAAGATATATGAAATGAACAGGAAGTAAATAACGTTTATAGAATGGAAAAAACAATGTCCTTTCTCTATTTCTACAGTTTAAGTAATTCAATACGAATCAATATTTAACTATTTTGTGTATTTATTTTTTCTTAAACCATAATTTAATGCCAATGTCACTAAATAATACAATACGCAACCAAGGTGTATAGAGTCAAATCATTATCTGTTTTATAAAACTTTTTTTTTTTTTTTTCTGCTCTCTTAACCATTATCATTACTTTTTTATCTTTTTTAAACTAATCAGAGATTAAACGCTAACAGATGTATCTACATATTGTTTCTTCCTAAATATTCCTCATTGTGATCCATCAAAAAAATCATTTTTCTTTAATTATTTTCATTTATTCATTCTAATAATCTTAAATGTGATTCCCAAATACAGCCAAGAAATACAGTTCACCTGCTTTCCCCCTCGACCCTGCTTATGTTGTAATAACTTTTTATCGCCTTTAATTTTAACTTAAATAACCATTATTCTCTTTATCTAACAATTTTACAATGAAATTAGTTAATTTACATTTAAATGAATACTAAAAATGTTCTTACCTGGTCCGCGTGGTATCATGCTTCTACACCTCTATCCTTCTATCCTCCGTATTACGTCTATACGCAATTGCGTCACGGTTTTCTTCTATCACTAAAATTGAAAAAGGACTAAGTTAACCATTGTAATCAATAGAAAACCATGGGAAATCAATGCAATTCAATACTGAATTTACATTTAAAGTTATTTTTTTAATTTTACTATAGTTACTATTTTTAATTTTATAAACAATCATACATATTTTTACACATTTCTTTTAAGTTCCGTCTTTAAAAAAAAAAAAAAAGCAGATAAAATAGATTTCTTTTTAATAAATATTCTTATAATCATACTTTCTAAAAAGGTAATTTTCATTGAATATATTAAAAAAATTTTTTTACCTGTTCCGCGTGGTATCATGCATCTTCACCTCTCGCTTTCAATCCTCCGTATGACGTTTTTACGCATTTGCGTCACGGATTTCTTCTAAAGCTAAAATAAAAAAAGGACTACGTTCACCATTGAAATCTATTGAAAACCGTGGGAAATCAATGCAAGTCAATACATACATTACATTTTAAGTTATTATTTTATTTTTTATTTAGTTACTATTTTATTTTATTTTTTCAATTCATAACAAATTTTTTTACATTTTAAAATACAATTTTTATAATTATTCAAACATTCATTAATATTGCAAAATAATAATAATTAAACATTTTTAAAATAATAGTAAGACACATAACTAAAATTATTTAATTGTTTGATCAAATTCGCAAAGTAAAATAATGCGTACTAATAGCATTTGCGAAGTAAAAGCATGCTATGTAGCAGCATGCGTAGTAACGGTAAACGCGGACTCAAAAATGTGTAGTAAAAGCACATCGTAGTAATGCCCGCATAGTAACGGTGTGTTACCTTCCTAGGGTGGTCATGGGCCATAAGGTCGCATTTTTTATCTGTATGATATGGGCGTATTTGTAGTTGTTCGTTTTACACATGTACCAGGGGTTTTATAAGCATACACTATTTGATAAGCTACTAGTTCTGTCAGAGTGTTTTGACTAATTATCCACAGCTAAATTTTTTGTGTTCCTTTGGACGAGAATCTTATAAATGTCCCTGCTTTTAAGCAAATATTGTTGTTTTTAAAGTTTTTATTAAAAACTAGTTTTTATGATGACCTGACCTAATTTCCCCAAACAGGCTCTATATTTATGCTTTGTATTGTGTGTAATGAAATATTTATATATCCTGCTTTTATGACTAAAGTGTCGAATAAAGCTTGTTTGGATTGGATTGATTGCCCAATGCGGATCGGAGTACCGGAACACAACTCTTTAAAAGTTTTACAAAATTTCCAAAGTTTCTGCTAACCATGGTAGTTACCATTGCTTGTTTGCATTTTGAGTGAAAAGCTGTGATTTACGTTTTACTTAAAAATCTATACCCCTGGAACCCTTCGGTCGATTTTGTTTGTTTTGGTGTATAGAAATTCCCAAAATTAGATCTATTTTAAAAAAATGTCAGATTTCTTTCATGTTGTCTGACTTTCTTATTTGGCTTTTTTTGGGACTTCTGAATGCTTTATTCTTTTTCTTTGTTTAAGCCTGACTGCCCGAAGCCACAGCTACCCAGGGTTGAGCTAAGGGTTTTACAGGCTTGCCTGACTGAACCCAAGTCGGTATTGTGAATTTATTACACCGTGAGGTCTCAGAACCACACCGTATAATACACCACTTTCCTCAAACGTACGGATTGTGAAGGGCAAATGTGGACAAAGAACCTTCACAACATTTGTTTTTGATGCCTGGGTTCAAGGTACGACTTTAGGTTGTGTGATTTTTGCCTCATATTGCACCCCAAGGCCATAGAGAAAAGGAAAGCAAGCATTTCATGACCCAAGCTTGAGACAGTGGTCCGGCATGATGCACTTTCTGGCTTAGTCTCCATCTTCTCCCTATTCATAATCTTCAAGGAATAACACATCATATCCACAAAAAGAAAGGGAAGCATGGCGACTCATCATCAAAACATCGTTCTTCAAAAGGTAAGTCGCCAGGGTGCTCCCCGTCTACTAAGGAGTCGTCTTCCGAACCAGAGTTGGTGGAGTTTTAGCCTTCACCATTGACTTGGCACCTGTGCCCGAACCCCTGCCCAATACTAAGGGGCCGATTCCGATCTCGGCCGGTAGGGCACCGAATCGGATTCGGCTTAACCGGATCCGATTCGGAGCCCTATTTCCCGACCGAGTCGTACGTGCGTCCGGGCGAGCGAGTACGATGCGTGCGCTCGCGAAATCTCCGACCGACTCGTTCGCAGGACCCGACCGCTCCGACCGACTCGCATGGGGACGACGCGCACCTCGCAATGGAGACGTTCCCCGGCCGGGTAAGTACGATGCGCACCTCGACCGCTCCGACCGACTCGCGCAGTCCGGCTCCAAGGAGCTGTCGGAGCCGCACTTTGGGGTCCGTGTCGGACCCCCTGGAAGCGTAGGCATGCGAGTCGCACACAGGGGGACCCATGGGTCCCCCTACACGTGCATGTACGGTGCGACCCGCATCGACGCGAACACGCTGTAGGGGGCGCCCTTGTTCGCGTCGTGCCCATTGAGTCAATGGGAGCCCGTGTACGCGTCGTACGACTGGCTCCCATTGACTTCAATGGGAGTCCGACCGAATTGAGTCCGATAGCATACGTGCGCATCGTACTCGTTCGGTCGGACTGCTAGGGTCCGATTCGGTCGGAAATCTCTCCGGGTCCGGCTCGGTCGGGGAGATTTCCGGCCTGAATCGGAATCGGCCCCTAAGCCTTTAGGGTTTTTCAGGCCTATGCTGAATTTACAGTATGAGATGACGATCTGGCATTCTCCAGTATTGTATCTTTTATAGATTCACATGTTTGAATCTTCCCCGTTGTCATGGTGGGAGTCCCACGGTAACAGAAAAAATAGCAGCAATAAAACATCATAGACCTCTGTGGAATAGAAAACTCACTTAAGTAACCCTTCAGCCTCTTTTTATAACATCCAAATTTCAGCCAATCACATTAGAGACCTCAGAGTTCAATTCCCCTACAGAGCCACCATACCTCAGATTTCTTACCGCACGTCATGTGATAGGGAGTCTCCCTGAGCTCTGCTCCGTTACAGTATTCATCTTCAAATTTTGACCTCCAGTCTCAGCTTCTGCTACTCTCAAAGTATTTTGGACTATATACTTTTGCCCTTCCTTATTGTTGAGAAGCCAGAGCCTAAAAAAGGGCTGTTTAGGCCCTGTAAGACCTGTGGGAAGTGTAGACTATTCTCTGAAGACCCCCACAAAGAGTGCCCATATTGCCTCTTCCCTGAACACAAACCCAGGGAATGCAAATATTGCTGCACTATTTCAGCTAAAACCCTCAAAGACAGGGGCTTCAGAAGAGGAAGGCTGTTTCAAACTCGGAGTCTGAACCAGAGGAAAAGGCTCATTCTTCCTCAATGAAAAGAAAGGAGGGCAGTCCCTCTTCCCATCATTGAGACTCTAAGAGATCCAAGTCCCAGGACAAATCTGAAGGGAAACACCACAAAAAACCTCAGACAGAGGCTTCAAAGCTTCTTCAGCTCCAGTTTCTGCTTCTCTAACTCCTCTCAGAAACCAGTCTTCTCGACTGTCGACAGCCTCGTTGTCGAAGATTCCACTCTCCTCAAGAAAATCTGAGGTTCTGGCACCGTTGACGGCTTCGTCAGCGACGACTTTGATGACGGTGGTCAAGACGTCGACGGCAGCAATGGCGGCGGGAGCATTGACAACGGTAACGACGTCGTCGAGGCCTTCACCGTCGACGAGAATTTCACCATCGACCACCGGTTAGTCAACGACTCCCAACGACGACGGCCATGCTGTAGAAAGCCGTCCACGCACCGTCGACGGTGTCTAAGAGGATCGCATCGGCGTTTGCACTGTCCACGGGATCGTCAATGGAAGAAAAATCAGTCTTCTTCAGCCTAGACACATTCAGGATTTCTCCAAGATATCCCCTTTAACTCCTGCTCGCCTTTTGGACTTCCAAGAGTCAGAGGATGAAAGTATGTTTGGCCCTGCATACTATCCATCACAGGTAAGGGTCAAGTGCCAAGATTCTGATGATGAGGACACTGAGGACAATGATCCATCTTCTTACCTGGCAGGAGAATTTCCTTTTGAGGCGAGAGATACGCCTGCTATGCAGCGGCCGGATTCCTTCCAGGAACGCTACCCTTATAGGGAGGATGAGCGTCATCATTTTAAGGAACCGTCGACAAACGGTCGTGTCTCTGGTATCTTATCTCCGTTATATGATTGACAATATTATAGGCGTTTTCCGGACACAAATGCTCCTCAGAGGCCATTACCTCGCCAAGAAGCTCCCACTATTCTTCCGGGACAAAGCACTACCAAATCCACCGGGGAAAAGACCATCCCTCCCCCTATAGTCATCACAGGATACTCAGGATGCTCAGACAGAGGAAGGAGAGATACAAACGGACATAGACACCCATGATTAATTGGATGACTACATAGCCCCTATGCCGCCATCTCCCATCCCTCCTGCTGAGGATTCCCCTCCTGTAGATATTGGGGGGATTTCATGACCTTCTGGAGCGTTCCTCCAAGCATTTTGACTTGCCAATACCAGCTAAACAAACTGAATGTTTTCTACATGACTTTAAACCAGGCACTCAACGTTCAGTAAGGCCAATCCCTATAGTTGACTTTCTATGGCAAGAAGGACCGAAGCCAGGGCCGGACTGGCCATAGCGGGCACTGGGCGTTTCCCCGGTAGGCCGCTAGGGTGGGGGCTGGTTTTGGGCCCCTGTGGGGCCGTTTCTGTTACCGGGGGTCGGCAATATTGGCCCCCGGTAACAAAATCGGCCGAAACCGGCCCTCGCAAACTGCTCGGCTGCACTCCCCCTCACCCCAGGGGGGGCCGGCTGAGCAGTCTGCCAGGGCCGGTTTCTGTTCCCAGTCCGGCCCTGACCGAAGCTAGTAAAAACACCTGCCTCCGTTCCAGCTGTCATTCCAAAGTTGGATGAAAAATACAAGGCTCTTGACTACTCGCTTGCATGCCTCATCGGTCACCCAAGGCCGACCTGTCATCATGCAAGCAGCTCAGAGAAGAGCCAAGAATCCAGCATCTCCGTGTACAGCCCCACCGGACAAGGAGGGGCGCCGCCTCGGCAATATTGGAAAGAGGTTCTCTGCATTGGCTGCCACCTCCATTCGAGCCTCTAATGCCATGGCCATTCTTGGGAGATATGACCAGCAGATGTGGTCAGACATCTCTGCTCTGTTGGAGTATCTCCCGGAAGATAAAAAGAAAGAGGCTAAGGACATTCTATTGGAGGGAGAAAGAGCGTCTTCGAGCTCATTGAAATAGCCATGGACGTTTCATCCACTGCGTTTCGTGGGATGGCAGGTGCGGCGGTTCTGCGTCGCCAGGGATGGCTATAGTCAACCACCTTTCGTCCAGAGGTCCAAGCCAAAGTCTTAGACATGCCTTTCGATGGAGAGTGCTTGTTTGGTAAGCACATAGGCGAGGCACTTCAATTCATAAAGACAGACACGGACACGGCCAAAGCCTTTAGGCAGTCTCCAGCAGCGCCGCTTTCAGTCCTTTCGGGGTAGAGTACGGGGGCAATTCTTATCCCGTCCGCAATTTCAACAGCGGTACCAGCCATATCCGCAGAGTATCTACCAACCATACAACAGGTCATTTCAATCCAGCACTACTCAGTCTTACTCGAGACCTGCAGAACGCAAGAGGCAACAATCGGCTGGAAAGTCCCAAGACTCCAATAGGAGGCAATGAAGTTCATCAGGCCCCTGCCACCATAGTCCCATGCCATGATCCCGTGTTCTCCGCATCCTTTCTGAAATTAACAATATTTCTTCAGACAAATGGGTTCTGGACATCTTCCAGCACGGCCACACTATGTAATTCATTCAGCATCCTCCAAATGTTCCACCGCGGAAAGTTCTGCTGTGTTAACTTCCGGATCTCAAAAACGAGATACAGTTGCTTCTTCTCAAGCAGACCATAGAGGAAGTACCCCTCAGCCAACAAAATCAAGGGTTTTATTCTCACTTCTTCCTCATCAAAAAGAAAAATGGAAGATGGAGGCAGGTCATGGACCTCAGAATGCTGAACAAGTTCATCAAGAAACAATCTTTCAGGATGCTCTCTCTTCAGGAGATTCTTCTTCTCATGGAAAAAGGGGATTATCTGGCTTCTCTCGATCTCCTCGACGCCTATTTTCATATTCCTATTCACCCTCAGCATCGAAAATGTCTAAGGTTCGAAGTGGCAGGGTGCCATTACCAATTAAAAGTGCTTCCATTCGGTTTGAAATCTGCTCCCAGGGTGTTCACCAAGTGCACGGCACCGATAGCGGCCTTTTTAAGACATTCAGGTCACCAGATGTTCCCACACCTGGACGATTGGCTCATAAAGGCTCTGTCTTTTCAAGCGGCAGAGATTTCAACAAGAGCCTGTTGAGTTCTCTTCCAGTCTCTAGGTCTTCGCATCAACCTGGAAAAATCGTCCATTATTCTAGCCCAATCGCTGATCTTTCTGGGTGCACGTCTCGGCAAGGCCTTTCCCACTCAAGAAAGGATATTGCGTATTCTGGGTACAACAAAGCTTCTTTCAGCACAAAAGGTTCATTTCTACGAGGCAATACAAGTCCATGCTGGGGATGATGTCCTCTTGCATCCCGCTCATCCCCAATTGCCGTCTCCGCATGCGACCGCTGCAGGAGCAGCTCGATGCGCAGTGGATTCAGTCTCAAGGTTCATTCAACGACAATGTTCACATTTCAGCCGCAATGGCCTGGTGGATGGTCAAGGAAAACATTTCGCAAGGTCTCTCTTTCATTCACACTGTGCCTCAGCTGATGATGACCTCGGATGGATCGATGGACGGATGGGGGGGGGGGCTCACCTTCAAGAATTACAGGTTCGCGGCAAGTGGTCCAAACAGGACTTGGATAGCCACATAAACATTCTTGAACTCAAGGCAGTATTACTGGATCTGAGAGCCTTACTGCCTCGGATCAAGGGTGCGTCCGTGCTCGTCAGGACAGACAATACCACAGCAATGTTCTACCTCCGAAAACAAGGCGGCATGAGATCTCAAGCGCTTTCTTCTTGCTCAACAGATATGGGAATGGCTCCTTGTCAGCCACATCTCCTTGCAAGTGAAGCATGTGCCGGGTGTTCACAATGAGAAGGCAGACTCTCTTAGCAGGGTATCCAAACAATGTCACGAATGGGAGCTCAATGATCAGCACTTGAAGGTGGTTTTTCAATCCTGGGTTACCCAACATTAGATCTGTTTGCTACGTTCCTCAACAAAAAGTGTCCTCTTTATTCGCAAGCAGGAATCTTAATCCAAAATCATGGGAGATGCCTTCCAGTTTCCTTGGACAGGGATGTTTGCCTACGCATTTCCCACGTTTCCACTCATTCCTCAAGTACTTCAGAAAATGAAGCAAGAGCCGTGTCGGCTCATTCTCATTGCTCCAGGTTGGGCGAGACAATTCTGGTACACCGAGCTGCATCACCTATCAGAGTGTGCTCCGATTCTCTTCCCTCCAAGGGAGGATCTTCTCTGCATGAACCAGGGCCAAGTGGTTCATCCCCAAATTCCCTCTCTTCATTTGTCGGCTTGGCTCCTCACCATGCTGAATTTCAGAATTTTGGAATTTGAGGCTATCTGAGGAGTGTTCGGCGATACTACAGAAGTCTTGCGCTCCTTCCACATTGAAATGTTACACAGATAAATGGAAGAGATTCTGTGCTTGGTGTATCTCGCAAGCATTGCATCCTTTCTCATCATCTCCGGAGCAGGTGCTGCCTTATCTCTTGCACTTAGCAAAATCAGGGCTTTCTCACTCTTCCATAAGAGTTCACCTGGCTTCAATTTCTAGGTATAGAAGACGCTCAGATCAAACTTCCCTGTGGTCTAATCGACTCATCAAGGAATTTATGAAGGAACTTTTTAGAGCTTTTCCGCCTGTTAAACCTCCTCCAGTTGTGTGGCAATTAAATACTGTCCTGTCATAACTAATGTGTCCTCCCTTTGAGCCAGTACACAAATGCGAATTGAAGTTCCTTTCTTGGAAAGTGGCTGTTCTCTTGGCCATTCCGTCAGCCAGTCATATCAGTGAAATCCAAGCTTTCACTATAAAAGAATTGTATCTTCAATTTTTGCCGGACAGGGTCATCCTACGCACTAACCCTTCTTGTATACCTAAGGTACCTTCAACTTACCACCTCAATGAGCCGATTGTCTTACCAACGTTCTTTCCTAATCCATCCTCAGCAGCGGAAAGGGCATTGCATTCACTGGACATTAAACGTTGTTTAAAATTTTATCTACAAAGAACGAAGATCTTTCGTTAATCCTCTCAGCTACTGATCTCTTTCTCGGCACCTAGGAAAGGACAAGCCTTGACATGGGCCAGCATTGCTCGTTGGGTCACCTCAACGATTACCTTCTGTCATGAAAAGGCTGGCCATCCGCTTCCTGCGAAAATGCAAGCTCACGCAACTAGGACAGTGGTGACTTACTCGGCCCTGTTTGCAGGAGCATCCTTTCCTGACATATGCAGGGCGGCAACATGGGCGAAGGCTCACACATTCACAAAGCATTACTGCCTTGATGGTTCGAAGAAGGCAGATATTGCTGTTGAACACGCTGCACTTCGACGTCTCTTTGCCTAAGGTAGGCAGCTTTTAGCCTTCTTTCCTCTTTTCATACTGGTTGTAAATTTGAATGCATATTCTTTCTCCTCTTCTTGGTTTCTGATGCTACAAGTTTACATCATAGTCGGATGGTTCGCCTACCCACCATCTTTTTTTTCTCTTATTGTGCTTACACTGCTTACTAGTCGGATTAAAGCATGTGAATCTATAAAAATTACAATACTGGAGAAAAAACAAGTTACTTACCTGTACACTGTGGTTCTCCAGTATTGATATCTTTTATAGATTCACATGCGACCCTCCCTCCTCCCCGTTTAGGCTCACCGGTTACCTCAGAGTTTTGAATACTTATAGGGGAAGGGAACTCTGAGGTCTCTACTTTGATTGGCTGAAATTTGGATGTTATAAAATGAAGCTGAAAGGTTACTTAAGTGAGTTTTTTGTTCTATGGAGGTCTATGGTGATGATTTATTACTGCTATTTCTTCTGTTACCGTGGGACTCCCACCATGACGACGGGGAAGATTCAAGCATGTGAATCTATAAAAGATGTCAATACTGGAGAACAACAGTGTACAGGGAAGTAACTTGTTTTTTCTTTCTGAATGCCCTGTTTTTAATGTTCAGGTGTGCTGCTGTCTTCCTGGTGCTCCTCCAGACAGTATGAAACCTCTTCGGGCTTTATACAGATTCTCTTTGGCGGTCCTCTCTGGGCGCTGTATACCCCCTCTGATCTTCAGACAAAGCCTCAGGCTTCTTCTGTAATGGTGCCAATGCCAACTCCACCTCCGAGACTTCTGATGCCAAATATGGTGCCGCTGATGCCAAATTTAGCTCTATAAACAGCAATTCTGCTTGAACCTCCCCGCTAAGGAACAGCCCTCATTAAGGCTAGGGAGATCCTGCAGAGAACCAGGAGGGAGGCTTAGCAATTAGAGGAGGTGGAACAGTTCACGACTCTCACCAATGCTATTAGTGTACCATTCATGAGATCTTTGGTTCAGACTCTGATCCAATCAAGATGCCTGATACATGGCAACATGTCATGGATGATAGTAGTTAAGCAGCTAATTTACTGCCACCCTTCTCCACTGTAGCAGCAGCAGCAGGCTAGTTAGCCTTGAAAAAGCAAGAGGGCTAAATAAATCCCCTGAGATGAATATGGAGTTTCCTTCGGGGTCAATCCCTCATGAAGTCACTTCATTCCACACTAGGTTACTCTGCCCACTGTGGGAAAAACAGGCTAATCTTCTAAAAGATGTTTTTCATCCTACTACACAATCATCTGAACATTATTGCCCTTTAACAATGCTATTTTTGACCCGGAGATGGCTTCTTGGGAAAGACTAACTTCTGCCCCTGTGGTTAGCTGGTTGGCAGCTAGAAGGTATAGGCCTACTCTGAATGACCCACCTTTTCTTTCAGTGTAACTGCCCCCAGAGAGCTTAGTAGTGCTAGCTTTGTGCTGCCCAAAGAAGGTTCCAAAAGCCTTCCCAAGAACCCTAGCAGACGGAGAATCTTAAAAGTGGCGGCTGTAGGTAAGACATTTTTTTCAACAGGCAGCCCAGCCTTCCAATCTCAATACTGTGTGTTTGATGGGGAGATATATTCTCGCCTTGTGGGATATGGCCCAGTTAGTCACACCAAACCTACCTGATCACCTCGTGGAGTAGTTTGCAGAGGTGGAACATGATGGCCAGGATGCCTATGGCAAATTGTAAAAGTTAGTCTGGACACTTTCAAGGAGGGTTATTGTCCTTTCTACAGGCTGAAAGGCCATAACATTGGACCAATGGGCTCTTCAGTTTCTAGAAAGAGGGTATACCCTTCCTTTAAAGGTGACTCCTCCCCACAACCCCTCCTTAGTCCTTCAAGGCAGAAGAGCGTCTTTGAATGCTGTAGTAGGAGGCAACAATCCTGCTGCAGAAAGGAGAGGTGGAGTTAATGCCAGGCCAGGAAGTGGGTCAGGGATGCTACGTTTGGTATTTCGTGGTCCCAAAGAAGGACAGTAGTCTGCGCCTGATCCTTGACCTCAGGCTCTTGAACGTTTTCCCACTCAAGGAGAGGAGTCAATGTCCTACACTTCATGGTAGGGTCCACACAGTACTAATTCACGGTCCATCTATTTGGATTAACATCAGCACCTCAATTCTTTACAAAGTTGAAGGCAGTGGTTGCAGCCTATCTTAGGAGGTCGGGAACCTTGGTGTTCTCGTACCTGGAAGACTGGCTGTTCAAAGGTAGCTCAACGCCGAAGGTGTTGCCCCATCCGCAGGTGACAGCATCTTTGTGGTTCGACCTGAGCTTTTCCATCTTTGTGCCCAAACCTCACCTACAGCCCTCTCAGCACCTGTTCATTTTTTTGTTTAAATCTTTTTATTAGCATTTATATTTCATACATTACATCACAACGATCAAAAGATCAGTACCAATGACTGGTTGGTGTGTATTAGCCCAACAGAAGCAACGTCATTAGCCATTATGGCGAAAGTAGAATGAGGCCAATATGACATCACATGGATCAGGCCAGATAGGACCACAAAGGTAAACGAGTAGATGGTAGTGGTACTGATGCGTTATGGATGTGGCTATTAATATGTGCTATTTGAAGTAACAATGAACAGTGGGAGGAGGGTACAACAAAATGAGGACAAAATACCATGAATAAAGGATAGGGAGATTGCCCGTGACCTACGGCCCAGAAATGTGACTACAGATAAGTACCTGCTTGTGGATACTATGAACTGCCAGGACGGATAAGCTTTCAATACGCTATCGTACTTGTAGCGATCCCTTAGTAGTAATGCATTGTCAATTCGGAGTTACTGAGATCATCGCCCCTTCCTGCGTGTCTTCAGTGTGCGCTGCCAGTTTTTGTAATTCTTCCACTATAGCCCCCCAATCGCCAGCCAGGGGGAACCTACGAATACCCAGCAGATCCTCCCTCTGCAAAGCCATGCCCTCTGCCCTGGCCCAGTTGAGCAACGAGCGGCGCCAGGCTATTATGTGGAGTGCCGTGGGGTTCTTCCACCTTTTAGTAATCAGGCGTTTTGCCTTGATTAGGCCTAGGTTTAAAAATCGTGTGGCAGCCTTGTGTTTCTTGCTCCTCGTGAAGAGATGCAAGATGTACACCTCCCATTGAAAGTGAAATTCACGTTTAGTACAGCGGGACAGAGTGGTTGCTACACCCATCCAGTACTCCCCCAGGGCAGGGAAATGCAATAACATATGTAGGAGGTCTGCATTGGGCGAGTGGCATCTGGGGCATACAGAATCATCTTGGTGGAAAAACGTATTTATCAGTGCAGGAGAGAGATAGGCGCGGTGGAGAATAAATTATTGTATCTGTCTGGAGCGCTGGTTGCGATGGATATGTGTCGGGCTTTCTAGTATTGTCACCCATTCCTTCTCGGACAGAGCCCGTCCTATGTCCTCTTCCCAGTGATGTCTCAGAGAGGTCAGTGGACATGCTGTGTGCTGACGAAGGGAGGAGGCGAACCAGCGTATCAAGTGCCCTCCTGTGCCCATTATGTGGAGATATTGCAACAGGTGATGTGTGGGGGGCTCCTCTGTTAGATTACCCCACTTCGATGAAAGCGAGGCGATGTAGTAGGAAGTGTCCTGGGGTAGACCATCTTCTGAGATTAAATCTGTATAGGGGATCAGGGCTCCGTCTCTGAATAGGTCGCCTGTGTCATGAATGTTCGCCGCTTCCCAACCGCGCAACTCCGCCGCTGTGATGGATGAACCCCCTTTCGGTGACCCTAGCAGCGGAATTGCAGGGGCATATGTTATGGTAGTGCGAGTGATATACAAACTTCTATGGTAGCACTTATATGCTATGGACAGCAACAAGGAATCTACTCTACTGGGCTTAGCACAGGGGTGGAACATACGAAGCAAAGCATGAAGCGTCAGGGGAGGGCGCAGTGTGGCGGTGTCTGGTAAGTGCCGCAAGGCCAACCATCTGGCTCTCAGCACCTGTTCATAGCGATAGAACTGGATACAACACTGTTCCAAGCCGTACCTCCTTCGCAGAGGATCCTGAACATTTGGGATATGATTCCAATGTTTTGGAAGGAAGCTTGAATTCCAGTCATGATGAACTAGAATACTCACTTCCTGCATGCTCTTGGTCACACACCCACGCCGGTGTACAAGGGTTCCACAGTGGTGCCTCTGCGAACAGTGGTTCCAGCATGGGTGAGCTCTGGCAGGACACCTGTGATCTCCCAGGAAATTGCAGCACCAAACATGGATTCAGTGGTGACAGATGCATCCACAGGCCTCGTAAAGTCATAAAAGTGTTACCAGACCTGCAGGTTTAGTGACTTGCATAATCTACTCGACCTAGTTGTAATGTGCTTGATCCATTAACCGTTCTCAAATGTGTGATCCTAGGCAAATATTTATTTTTACAGTCACATATGAAATCACCTTCAGATATGTGAGTTCAGCATTTCTACTGTACAAAAAATCTCTTGCTCTTGTGTGATTTAATAGACAAAACCTTTACTCCATGCATAATAAGAATCCAGCCCACATATAAGGATACAAATCACCCCAGGCTTGCATCTTAGATCACTAATAGTATTGTCATCAGGTCAGGAACAGGAATGTTTCTCAGCTCATGTTTAAAAACTCTGACTTTTAATAAATATTTCACTAAAGCATGATGTGGGAGCTGTAGGTGGCTGGCTTAGTATATGGTGCTCACTTATGTACGTGTAGCACTCTGCACTAATCCAGACAACCCTTATGGTGGTTTTAATGGTCTTAGACACCTTAGAAAGCTCTCTAAGTGGTAGCTGTGGAAAGCAGCCTTCAGGCTTAGTCCAGAAGGAGTGTAAAGCAGCTGTTTTACCAGTACTAATCATATAGTGTAGGTTAAGTGAAAAAGAACCACAGTGTAGTTATAAAAATATATATTTATTATAAACACACACTAACACATTGCAATATCTCCTACCCTGACATATAACCACAATACACACAATACTTTGATAATAGAACACGTAAGTAGCACAAATACACAGTATTCTCCAAGGGGAGACCAAACCATATACTAAAATAGTGGAATGCGAACCACGACCTAAGTCGAGACTGGACCTAGAAGACGTAGAAGAGTCGGGGACCCAAGGAACCACTCAAGGTAAGTACCCAGGAACCCCTGAGGCCGTGTGCAGAGTGGGAACACGACCGCGGAATCAATACAAGTCAACGGATAAGTCACGGGTGCAGTTTTTAAAAAGAAGGACCCGTCCTTGAGGACCCTAAAGAAAGCCCGTGCAAGATGGAAGGTTGGAGAGTCACCCCACCCGTGGATACCCCGGGAACCAGAATACCTACACCAGGGAGCCTGGTGCATGGTGCGAAGTGACGTCGGAAACCACCGTAGACCACAATGAAGGACTTCAGTGAAAATGCCGCTTGCGAAGAAGTTGAAAGAGTCCGGTGGAACCCAAAAGTGGATTCAAGACGAGAGGTACCTGCAAGCAGAGGGGACAGAGTCTATGCCACTCGGGAGTGACCAGGAGGCACAGGAGACGAATGCCCACTGATGTCGGAGCTGCAGGTGAGTTGACGTGCCCTTGAAGTTGCAGCTGGGTGGACCAGGTGCCGCTGTGGAAGACCAGGAGCCATTCACCAGTTGTCCCACGTCAGATGTCAAGGGCCAGTGGGTCAGTGTCCGGCAGGAGCAGCAACAAGGCTTGACAACGGCAACCAACGTAATAGTCGAAAAAGGTGCAGTGTCGGGACCAGCAAAGTCCAAGTGACTCACCACGAGCAGGTAAGTCAGAGCAGGCCCTGAGCAAGCAGGGGAGCCTACTGGAGCCAAAGAAGACCCTCAAGAGGACCAATGGGACGGGGGCACAGGAGTCGCAAGAGGACCTCGAGCAGCTCACCAAATGATGAAGGCCCTGGTGCAGAGGATGCGGTGCAGGCGAAGATCTTGGCTGCAAGAGATACTTGAGGCTGGAGCTTCTTGGAGAAGAAGATTTGTGGTGAAGAGAGTCAACAAGCCTTGGCAACGGCAAGTTGACGCGGTGCACAGGGGTACTGTTCCAGCAGTTCCAACGAGGAATACTGGCTTCAAACTTACTGTGAAGACAGTGCAGGCTTTGAGAGAGTTGCAGAACCACCACCTGTGTTGCTGAACCCTTCGGTATCCATAGGAGCTCAGGAACAGCAGACCAGTTAGCTTTGTTGCGGTGCCTGCATATGCCGGAAGTGACTCCTTCACTTCAAGGGAGATTCCTTCAAGTGTCTTGGATGTCCACAGGCCTGTAGAAGCACCTGTATGGAGCACAGGCACAGACGATGCAGAAGACTGGCAGGACGGCGAGACCAGGAACAGCAGGAGTCTTCCTAGTTGCAGTCTCGGTTCCCAAGGTGAAGTCCAGCAAAGTCCAAAGTGCCCAGACGGTTGAAGATGAAGTGGTTTCGGAACTGAATCTTGCCCCACGACGAATCTAAGGAACCACCCACAGGTAGGCCTTTAAGTACCCTAAGGAAAGGTTTGGGACGATTCAGGGGTCCCTTCCACAGGAGGGGTTGGACAGTGGGGAGAATACTCTCATGTCCTTTGTCCAGTTTCATGCCAGGGCGGGAGCCAACGGCTCCCTGAACTGGTTCCAACTGGAGTATGCAAGGAGGGCACCAAATGTGCCCTTCACAGCAGTCTAGTGTTGCTGGCAAGTGCCCCCACCCTATCCCAATACACTAAGTCCTGTCTGGGAGGTGGTCACACCTCCCTGTGACAGGAAACCTATTTTCCTGTCTTCCCCTGCTCGAACTTGGCTCAGCAGCAGGAGGGGAGTATCGTGTCTCTGGTCGGCAGCAGCCATAGTTTGCTGTCCGGGTCTAGAAGACTGGTACCGGGAGCACTGAGGGACTCCTGGAGGAGGTCTACAGTGCATGGAATCATACCTCTTCCAACATGTTTGATACCAAACCCGACAGGATTCGTTAGCCATCGCTTAATCATGCTTGGCCACTCTATCTATAAATCGTAATGGCTGTGGCACTTACAACCCAGGAGAATGGGCTCTGTGGATTGTAGGGGTGTCCTGCTGATGCAGGGGCACCCTCACACGTATAACCGAGCAACCCTACCTTCAGGATTGAAAGGCCTACCTTAGGGGTGGCTTACAGGTTTTAAGTGCAGTGACCTCAGATATAAGGAAACGTATATCTGTCGTAAGTGGTGCTAGCATCAGCTTACACAGGCTGCAATGGCAGGCCTGTAGTCACAATGTGAGTGGTCTTCCATGGGTGGCATAATACATGCTTCAGCCCATGAGGGACCCCTGGTGTACCTATGCCCTGGGTACCTTAGTACCATATACTAGGGACTTAAAAGGGTAGCCAATTTGGGGTGTACCTAAGTACTCACCATGTCCAGTTTAGGGAAGAAGCTCAGAGACTGGGGTCGAGATTAGCAGGGTCCCAGTCTGACTAGTCAGAAAAACATAATGACACCAGCAAAAAGTGGGGGTGATCATGAAAGCAGATCCTTCTTTCCTACTGGAGCACACTGTTATTCACAGACAGCTCATTTTCCATTGAAATGGCCACCAACATTCCCAGCAACATGCAGTTATACTGATAAAACTATATAGGGTATAAACAATATTGCTTGGAAATTGGGTTTCAGCAAAATTATGTATAATTTGCACATCACCAATTTAAGTGTTCCGATCCGATTAAAATCATTGTTTCCATCACACAGAATTTGAAAACAATGTGCTTTCCTAATAATTGAAATATATTGTGGAACATTTGTACAGTTCATTTACTAGTTATTTAAATGTTACGTGTTAGAATAAAACCTGACATTATACAGTCTTTCATTTCACACTTGTTGTGAAGCACAATTGTCTGACAATTCCTGTAAGTTTGCAGTCAGAGAAAGAAAAGTAAACACCATCCTCCAGGATAAAATAGGCAGTAATTGTATGAAGACATAAGCTGACATTTGACCACTGTCTTTGAAGTAGAGCAAATGTGGCAAATGTCTCATAAGCGCTTAAAGACCTGTAGGTGATAACGCGCTCTACAAATCACAATTACAATTACAATAAAAACAAGAATCTGATGGAGACTATTGCAGATTCCTTACCTTGGAATTTCCCCCAGGCGTCAGTGTGAATCCGGAAAATTTTCTTCAGCAGTTCCCCTACACGTCGTTAGGTGGCGTTTGGCGGCTCCGCGTCCGTCGTCGGCGTCATGGACGCCAGGATGATGTCACAGGAGCTACATAGACGCCGTCCATGCACGCTGACAACATTTCCATTCTTTTTCCACGCCAGCCTGAGCGCAGATCTGGAGAGAGCTACCCCTTAGCCGTTTTTTGGCTAGTGTTTTTCGACTTTTGTCTGCTTCTTTTTTGAGTTTCGAACTCCTGGTGTGTTGAGGGATGTCCCAACGTTCTACCGGCTTCAAGCCTTGTGACTCCTGTCATTTGGTGATGTCCGTGATGGATCCGCACCTCGTGTGCCTTTGGTGTCTGGAGCGCGACCACGACCCAAAGTCGTACTCTGAGTGCCTGGCGAAGGCTTTGCGAGAGCTGCTGGAGGCCCGGCGCATGGCTCCGCATCACTCTCGTTCTCATTCAAGGGGAAGGTCTCGAGAACGGTCGCGGAGTCCATACTCCTCGCACTCGAAGTCATCAGAGAGATCTTCGGGTAAGTCAGGAAAGCACAAGAAGAAGTAGAAGAAGCACAGGCGTTCTTCGACTTCTCCCTGTCGGTCGGCAGATGCGACGCGGGATTGTGAGCATTATCGCTCGAAGACTTTGTCTCCGGCGCCTACGCCTCCATGCTTTTCCCATGAGCCGGAGCATCTCCTGCCCAAATTAAAAAATTCTATGAGGCCCTGTACCTCATTTTTGGTCAGCTTGGCTCAACTGGGCCTTGCGGAGTTGGTCGGGGGTCCTGGGCCTTCGACGCCGGCGGCTCCGGCCCCGGCTCCAAAGGGCCCCCGTGGATCCAGGCCTGGATCCGGATCAATGGCGGTCGATCTCACTCGACCTTCCCCGACATCACTTTCCTACGATGACGGTCCTTGGCGTTGACCATGCCCCTGGTCGGCGCCGACAACATCCTCATCCCTGAAGTGGACACGGAGCCGGACCAACGTTGATCGATGTCGGTTCCGACGCCGGAAGGTGTTTTGTATCTGTGTTCATTCCTGGCATTCCTTTTGGGCCAGAAGGTGAGGAGGAGGACTGGGAGGGCCCGCTGGACCCTTTAACTGACCAGCTTGAAGAACCGGACTGGTGAATAGACCTGGGTGATACCAGTGGTCTGGACACGTCCCCTGACACTGGCTTGCTTTTACTACTTACCGTGGCTACGGAGGAGGGAGCTTCCTATGCTGTGGTTTTAAGGAGGGCAGCCGAGGTCCCCTGCCGTGAGCTTCCTACGGTGGCAGTCAGGACTAACCTACGGCTTCCTCTTCTGAACCCACCTTTTACCATTCAATGAAGCCCTCACAGATGTCCTTCTGGGCACTTGGTCCAAACCCTTCACAGGGGCTTCTGTGGATAGGACGATTGCGCGCCACCACTGCCCCGCTCCAGGCTTATCAGCAATCCTGACCCAACACCCCTCTCCTGAGAGCTTGTTCGTCCAGGCCTCATCATCGAAAGGCGCATTCCTTTCTGCTCCTCCAGATAGGAAATCCAAGAAGCTGGACCACCTTGGGAAGAAGATGTTTTTTTTCTCCAGCTTGGCATTGCGGTCGGTGAATACCGCCTGCCTCTTGGGCCAATACTCCCACACTATCTGGCATACGGTCACCCAGGAGCTGCCTCAGTGCCTGGAGGAGGCCCAGACTGTTCTCTCTCAAGCAGTTGCAGACGGGAGAGACACAGCCAAATTCTCCATACGATGTGGACTGGATACCACCGACTGACTGGGCAGAACTATTGCAACGTCGTTAGCTGTTAGACGCTACACCTGGTTGAGGACTTCTGGCTTCTCAGGGGATGTTCAGTCTTCTTTGATGGACATGCCCTTTGATGGCACTCGTCTTTTTGGCGGCAAGGCAGACTCATCGCTTGAGCGCTTCAATGATTCTCAAGCTACGGCTAGATCCATGGGCCTTGCGGATACCTCTCGTCCACCTCAGTCTGCCTTTTCGTCCCTTTCGTGGCTACTGAAGGGGCGCCAAGCCTTGTCCTGTCCAGCCTATCCACTGAGTCCACCAGTCCACCCTTTCCCCCCTGCCACCGCCTACAAACCTTCCTAGTCCGACGTTCCTGGCCCATCACAGCCAGCCATCACGTTGGACAGGTGGGTTCGGCAAATAGTCCGAAGGGGCTACTCCCTCCTCTTCGATAGTAGTCCTCCCTCCATGCCACCCTCTTACAATCTTATGTCAGAGGATCATTTGGCACTTCTCCGCAAGGAAGTTTTGGCTCTCTTGGCCAAGGGAGCCATAGAGAGGGTCCCTGTGCCAGAAGTAGGTCGTGATTGCTATTCCAGCTACTTTCTGGTGCCCAAAAAGGACAAAGACCTCCGGGCCCTCAACTTCTTCCTCCAGAAGGTAAAGTTCAAAATGCTCACCCTAGCCCAAGTTCTGTCTGCACTCGACCCCTGAGACTGGATGGTGGCATTGGACTTGAAGGACGCTTTTTCATATCCCCATCTTGTCAGCCCACAGACGTTACCTTCAGTTCACAGTGGGCCACGAGCATTTTCAGTTCACTGTCCTCCCCTTTGGCCTTACCAGTGCCCCTCGGGTGTTCACAAAGGTGATGGTGGTGGTTCCAGTCTTCCCCTATCTCGACGACTGACTGTTGAAGGCAGGCTTGCCCCAGGATGTTGTCTCCCACCTCCAGACTAGGCAGACCTCCTGCATTCACTGGGGTTCACTATCAACGTGCCGAAGTCACACCTGACTCCCTCCCAGATGCTTCCTTTCATCAGGGTGGTTCTGGACACAGTGCAGTTCCGGGTCTATCCTCCCGAGCAGCGAGTCTGGTATATTCGGGCTATGATACCTATGTTTCAGCCTCTATCCCGGATTTCAGTGAGAACGACTCTGAGGCTGCTGGGCCTTATGGCCTCCTTCATTCTGCTGGTGGATCATGCCAGATCTCGGAGTGAACTGCGCACCAACTGCAGTGGTGGCTAACGAACCAAGATTAAGTCAGAGGCAGATCCCTCTCCCTTCCCCAACCAGATCTAACGGTGGTGACAGATGCATCGCTTCTGGGTTGGTGCGGCAACTGGGAGAGGCGGAGATCAGAGGCATCTGGTCTCCGGTGGAGTCCGGTCTCCATATCAACCTTTTGGAGCTCTGGACGATCCGACTAACACTAAAGGCATTCCTTCCCTCTCTGAAGGAGAAAATGGTTCAGGTGTTCACCGACAACACCACCGCCATGTCGTATTGCAACAAACAGGGCGGGGTGGAGTCGTGGACCCTTTGGCTCTCTGCCTCTGGACATGGCTGGAACATCAGGACATAACCCTGGTGGTACAACACCTGGCGGGCTCCCTGAACACCAGGGAGAATGAACTCAGCTGTCCGTGCCTATTCGATCACAAATGGTGTCTCCATCCAGAGGTGGTGCAAGGTCTCTTTCAGCGGTGGGGAGAGCCTCGGTTAGATGTGCTCGCCTCTGAAGAGAACGGGCAATGTAAGCAGTATTGCGCGTTGGAGTTTCCAAGGCGGCGCTCGCTCGGCGACGCTTTTCACCACAAGTGGAGCTTTGGCCTCCTGTATGCCTTTTTGCCTGTACCACATCTGACCAGAGTGCTCATGAAGAACAAGCACAACTGGGCTCAAGTCATTCTTGTAGCTCCGGATTGTGCAAGTAGAGTCTGGTACCCTGACCTTCTGAGCATGGCCATCGATCCTCCGATCAGACTGCCCCACATGAGGATCTTCTGTTGCGGAAGCAGGGGAGGGTTCTTCACCCGAACCTGTCCAGTCTCCACCTCCTTGCGTGGAGATTGAGCGGCGGCAGTTGATAGCTTTCGACCTTCCGCCCATAGTTTGTGATGTTATCTTGGCAGCCAGCCATCCCTCCACTAAAATGGTATACGCCTGTAGATGGAACAAACTTGTGGCATGGTGCATAACAAAGGCTGTTGACCCCCCTTTCAGCTCCTCTTTCCGAGGTCCTATTGTACATTCTTTCTTTGGTCTGGCAGGGATATGCCTTTGGCCCTCTTAACGGATATCTTGCAGCTATCTCTGCTTTTCTTCTGCTGCCAGATCAGCCTTCATTATTCAAATCTCCTATTGGTAACAGATTCTTTAAGAGCCTTACTTATCTGTTCCCTCCGTCTCCCTTCATAATGCCCCAATTTAACTTAAATCTGGTTCTCATTTTTCTTATGTGTGCTCCCTTCGAGCCTCTTCATAATTGCCCTTTCAGGTTGTTGACTTTCAAAACTGCCTTCCTTGTTGCCATCACATCTGCACGAAGGGTGAGTGAGCTGCAGGCTTTATCTTCTAAGCCCCCTTTCCAATCTGTCTATCCGGATAAACTGGTGCTTCGGACGAAACCTTAATTCCTTCCTAAGGTTGTCACACCTTTTCATGTGGGACAATCTATCGCTCTGCCCACCTTTTACCCACCCCACATCCCTCCAAGGAGGAAGAGAGACTTCACCGTCTGGACCCAAAACGTGCATTATCTTTTTATATTGATCGCACAAAAGACTTCTGGGTGGATGATCAACTCTTCGTTGGCTATGTGGGTGCCAAGAAGGGTCGGGCTGTTCAAAAACGGGCCATCTCCCAATGAGTTGTCCTCTGCATCAAAATATGCTATGCTTTGGCGAAGAAGGAACCTCCTGTGGGGTTGCGTGCTCATTCAACCAGAGCAACGCCGGCAACCACAGTGTTAGGACATGGAGTCCCAGTCCTTGTCATCTGTCAGCAGCAATGTGGGAATCCTTGCACGCGTTTACCAGACACTAGTGCCTGGACAGACAAGTCCAGAAGGACTGGTACTTTGCCCATTCGGTCCTCCAGGACTTCCTGGTATGATCTTGGTTCACAGACCCTCCTCCGGGGATGGTATTGCTGGGATATCTATTCTAAGGTAAGGAATCCACAACTAATAGTCTCTATCAGATGAACAAGTTACTTACCTTGGGTAACGATGTATCTGGTAGAAACATATATTAGTTGTAGATTCCTTACCACTCAATCTCCCGCTCTGCGAACTGATTTCTAGGGATAGGAACTCCCCTACAGGGCCCTAGTTTTGACGCATAAGTGGTCAGTGTCTTTCATGGTTCTGCGCTTCTAGCGTGGAAAGTCGTTTTAAGAACTGAGTTCAGCACGCATTGACGGCATCTATGTAGGTCCCGCAACGTCATCCCGGCACCCACGATGCCGACAACGGACACGGAGCCGACCGACGCCACCTAACGAGGCACAGGGTTACTGCTGAAAAAAAGTCTCCTTATCCAGACTGACACCTGGGGGAAAATATACGGTAAGAAATCTACAACTGATCAGACCCTCCAGGATTTCGCGATTTCGCGGTTTGCCGCGAAATCAGCACTTTTGTAAAAATGCTGCGATTTTTACAAAAGTGCCCGCGAAATCGGCACTTTTGTAAAAATGCCGCGATTTTTACATAAGTGCCCGCGAAAATGAAGGAATGCAGGGAAAAGGTTTTTACATTTCTATGATATTTGACGTTTTTCAGGGCTAAGAAAAATACATACGAGTTGTACAATAAATTCTGTGTTGACTTTTGAATGAGCATATGCATACTGTTGATACTTCCATCACCAAAAGCACAATAATTCCTATATTAATTAAAATGAGTGACCGCCTCAGCTCACCTTTGTGCCAAAATTGATATTTACATTTGTGTTCCAGATCATAAACTTAATATAGAGACCCCTAAAGTAATCTATAGTCTGTATTATGCTATGTGTCAATTTAAGAACCTTATTAGATGTGGAGAAGTGTCACAAATGAGTTAAAGTGTGTGACTAAAAGTGAAAAGGACTACTCCCTTTGTTGTAAATCTTCCCCGTGTTTCAAATTGTGCAAAAAAGGTCTTATTATCGGAATATTGGTGTATTTACTAAGTTGTTATATGTCTCTCCTTCTGCCTTATTCTGAATGCTGTTTAATTCGGAAATTTGAATCCTGTACTAAAGAGTCTTTAAAAGCATTCTTTCTGGGAAATATTTATCCCCGCTAGCGAGTGCGGCTGCGCACACTATCCAAGCACAGTATCACGGGCATTCGAAGGGGGTTCAGGGGTGCTGAAGCAAGGTAACCTTCCTGAAGAGAAAGGAAGAGAGCAGGTGGTGGAGTCACCGAGATGGAGACACATAATAAACATTGTGGGAGACACATAATAAACATTGTGGGTGCCAGCAGCCGATCTCTCATTCCTAAGCAGGGAGATAACACTTACACCATCAATCCATGCATCACTAAACTTCTACAGCAGTTATAAGATGAACTCAAGAGATTTATGAGCTGTAACATGGGCCAAGCAAACATTCAACGTCAGCCCATATACTCAAACTTCATGTTATAGCAAAGTTGTACTGCAATAAATCACGGAAATAGGCTGTTTTATTTTTTTCAAGTATATTTATTTCTTGCTAGCAATATACGTAAAAGATAAAATAGAAAGCCCTTTTTAATAAACCTTTCAAATTCAGAAGTTGCTTTAATATATGAAAGTATGGGTTGTCTCAACGCATCAAGATGTATTTTAAATACAGGCACATTGGACATGGAAGGTGAGGGGGTAACATGGCCAACTAGAGCATGGGCGTCAATTCACTAAAATGCTTAGGGTAGTGGAAGGGACATCACAGGAAATGACATCACATCCGGGCCTATTTCAAAGTGGAATACTCTGCTAAAACAGTTTCCATCGTTTTAAAGCTGAAAATAAATGATTATGAGTAATATAAAGTGCCGCAAAAATGTCGCTAAATTTCCATATTTGTGCCGCTAAATTTCCATATTTGTGCCTCTAAATTTGCTAATCCATGCTGCAATATCCTGGGGGGTCTGACTAATATGTGTCTCTACCAGATACATCGTTACCAAAGGTAAGTAACGTGGGGGCATATTAGCAAGACCGGCGATAATGGGCTTGCTAATATGCGTTATGGAATTCCAATAGAAGCCCAGGTTAGATGTGCAGGACATCTAACCTGGGCTTCTATTGGAATTCTATAACGCATATTAGCAAGCCCATTATCGCCGTTTTAGCGGCAGTTTCCTGCCGCTAAAACGGCGATAATTTTAACGTGGGTCTTGCTAATATGCCCCTTGTTCTTTAAAGGCATCTTTGTTGCTCATTCACTGTCCGAGTGAACAGAACACCTGTTCTTTGTTTGCTCACCTGAAAGGCACTGTAGGCCCCAAAAATACCTTGCACTGATAAAATCTGACTCCCCGTAGCGAGTGAGCAAGTAGATTTCCCCCGGACTGATCCACCCTTGGGTGGGGTGCTCATCTGGAGGAACTGGAGATCAGAAGACTGTTCTCCTTGGGAGAAGATTCTGCATATCAACCTGCTCAAATTGAGGTAAATGTGGATGGTGCTCAAGGCCTTTCCTCTTCCCTTCATGGTCAGTAAGATCTTAACAAACAAAACCACTGCAATGCGGTACTTGATCAAGAACGGAGGAGGGGTCTCTCCTTTTCGGTCGATGCACTGTGGCTCTGGGCCTGAGTGAAACAGCATGATATCTGACTGGTCGCCAACCATCTGTCCGGCTCTCTGAACACCAGGGTTAGTGGCCTGAGTTAGTGCCATTTTGCATACTACAAGTGGCATCTCCGTCTGGAGTTTGTACACTGTATCTTACCTCAGAGGAGCCTCTTTACTCGCAGCAATGCCCATTGCCCACGGTTCTGTGCCCTCCAATTTCCACTGAAGTGAGTCTTGGTAGATACATTGCGATTGAGGACAAAGCGTTCTACTTCACTACATGTTTCCTCCCATTGCCTTGATAACTCGGGTTCTGTGGAAGATTTGCCTGGGCCGGGCCAGGTCGTTCTCATCATCCCTGACTGGCCGAGAAGGGCATGATATACAAACCTGTGTACCCAAGCTTCTTTCCCAGTCAGGAGGCAGGTTCTGCACATCAACCTCCAGAGACTTCACCTTTATGCTTGAAGATTTTAGCTCCCACCAGAGGTGGCCTATTTGTTTGTTGGACCCGATATCCTTGGCATGATTTTCCCCAACATTTTCCCTTCCCTTCTATCCTCCTTTTTTGCTAACTTAAAGTGCTTGTGCTTTCTCCTTAAAATGGTAACATTGGCTTACACCCAACTGGCACCTTTAATATACTTGTAAGTCCCTATCAAAGTGCCACTACGTGTACCCAGGGCCTGTTAATTAAATGCTACTAGTGGGCCTGCAGCACTACTTGTGCCACCCACCTAAGTAACCTTGAAAATTTGTCTCAGGCCTGCTATTGCAGCCTGTGTGTGCAGTTTTAAACTGCCATTTCAACCTGGCAAGATAAACCTTTTGCCAGGTCTAAACCTTCTTTTTTAATACATATAAGTCACCTCTAGAGTAGACCCTAAACAGCCCAGAGGTCAGGATGCAGTGTATTCAAAATGTTGGGCATGTACTTTTAAATTTTACGTATTCTGGAAGTGAAAAACTCTTAAATTTATTTTCCACAATTGCAAGGTCTGCGTCTCCCATAGGATAACATTGGGTTAACTTATTACATGTTAACAGGTAGGAATGTTTGGTTCAGTGTCTAAAGACTTGTCAGTTCAAACCCTCTTAAATGGTAAAGTTAGATATCTGAAAGAGACTATTAGTTATGGATTCCTTACCTTAGAATTACCCCCAGGCGTCAGACTGGATCCGGAGAACTTTTTTCTCAGCAGTACCCCTGCACGTCGGTTGAATCCGCGTTCGTCGTTGGCGTCGTGATCGCCGGAATGATGTCGCGGTATCTACTTAGAATCCGACCCTGCCTGCTGACTTCAGTTCTTTCTTTTTACGTGCCAGCCAGCGCAGATCCGGAGAGAGCGGTATCCTTAGTCTTTTTTGACTAGCACTTTTTTGACTTTTGTCGACATCTTTTTTTAATCGTTCGACTCCTGGTGCACTTAGGGATGTCCCATCAGCGTACCGGCTTCAAGTCTTGTGACTCCTGTCACAAATTGATGTCGGCCACGGACCCACACCTCGTGTGCCTCTGGTGCCTGGAGCGCGACCACGACCCGAGGTCGTGCTCTGACTGTTGGGCCATAAACCCGAAGTCTTTGCGGGAGCGGTCCCGAAAGCTTCTGGAGACCCGGCAGTCAGCTCCGCGCTGTTCGAGCTCCCGGTCGAGAGGGAGGTCGCGGAGTCACCACCATCATTCCTCCTTCGAAGTCTTCGTCATCGGGTAAGTCGAAGCACAAGAAGAAGGCGAAGAAGCACCGTCGCTCTTCGCCTACCCCCCGTCTGTTGGCCGACGGGACGCGGAAGGTCGTTGTCCATCGGCTCCGCCCGCGGAGCCTGCTGGGACGGCTCCAAGCCTCCCTCCCTTCCCGGGAGCCGAGCGTCCCCTGCCCAGCTTCGTGCATTTTACGAAACCCTCCACTCCATCTTTGGGCAGCCCGACTCCGCCGGCGCGCCTTCAAGCCCCGGGGACTCGACTGGGGGCTCTAGGCCTTCGGTGCCGGCGGCTCTGGCCCCGGCACCGCGGGGCTCCCAGGGATTCAGGCCTGGGGTTCCTCTGACGATGCCTCCACCACCTTTGACACCAGTTGTGTCCCCGCCCGACGTCGACCCCGGATTCCCTCTCGACTTGGACACGGACGCCGGTACCGGCGCCGGCCGGGAGTTTTGTACCACTTTTCTGTCCTGGCGTTCCTTTTCGCCCTGACTGAGGTGCTTCAGCCGGCAGCGGCCTCTTCGGAGCCCCTGCTGCCGTTCAATGAGGCCCTCACAGGCATCCTTCTGGGCACTTGGTCCCAGCCCAGCACAGGGGCTCCTGTGGATAGGATGATTGCCCGGCCCCAGGCGACCCAATTTTCCTCTCCCAACGCCCTACCCCTGAGAGCTTGGTGGTCCAAGCCTCAGCATCCAAAGGCGCATTCCCTACTGCTCCCCCAGATAAGGAATCCAAGAAGCTGGACCATCTTGGGAAGAAGATGTTTTCTTCCGCCAGCTTAGGACTGCGGTCGGTGAACACCGCATGTCTCTTGGGCCACTACACCCACTCTGTGTGGGACACGGTTGCGCAAGTGCTACCACAGTGCCCGGAGGAGGCCCAGACTGTACTCTCCGTGCGGTCACAGAGGGTAGAGACGCAGCGAAGTTCGCCATGCGGTGTGGGCTGGAAACCTCTGACTTGCTAGGTAGAACGATTTCTATGTCAGTAGCCTTGAGACGCTATGCCTGGCTGAGGTCCACTGGCTTTTCGAGGGATGTCCAACCGACCCTTTTGGACATGCCCTTTGATGGCCGTTGTCTGTTTGGTGACAAGGCGAACAATGCGCTCGAGCGCTTCAAATACTCTAGGGCTACGACCAGATCCTTGGGACTCGCTGCCACCTCTCGCACCGTTCAGTCTGCTTTTTGCCCCTTTCGTGGCTACAGAAGTGGAGCCCCACCATGTTCCACCCAGAGCCACAGGCCGGCGCAAGCTGCTCAGCCTCTGCGCGGCTGGGGATGTGGGACCCAGCGCCGTGGGTCTGGGGGCTAGCAGGCGGGCCAGTCCACCAGTGCCCACACTGCATCAGCCTCCAAACCCTCCTAGTCCAACCTTTTAGGGCCACCAGTTGCCAGGGGCGGCAGGATCCGCCACCATCACCTCCCCCACTGGCCCAACATCACGTCGGACAGGTGGGTTTTGCAGATTGTCCGAAGGGGCTACTCCCTCCCCTTCGAGACTACCCTCCATGTCACCAACACTCCATCGCATGTCGAAGGATCATTCGGCCCTTCTCCATCAGGAAGTTTCGGCTCTCTTGGCCAAGGGAGCTATCGAGCGAGTCCCTGCGCCAGAAGTAGGTCGTCTTGTTATTCCCACTATCTCCTGGTACACAAGAAGGACAAAGGCCTGCATCCTATCTTGGATCTCAGGGACGTCAACCGCTTCCTCCGGAAGGAGAAATTCAAAATGTTGACATTGGCTCAGGTCCTGTCTGCCCTCGACCCTGGAGACTGGATGGTAGCGTTGGACTTGCAGGATGCTTATTACCACATCCCCACCCTGCCAGCCCACAGGCGTTACCTACGGTTCACGGTAGGCCACAAGCATTTTCAGTTTACAGTGCTCCCCTTTGGCCTTACCAGCACCCCTCGGGTGTTCACGAAAGTGATGTGATGGCGGTGGTCGCAGCTCATCTGCGCAGATCAGGGTTTTGCAGTCTTCCCCTATCTCGACGACTGGCTGTTGAAGGCGAGCTCGCCCCAGGGTGTCGTCTCCCACCTCCAGACTACGGCGGACCTCCTGCACTCCCTGGGGTTTACTATCAATGTGCCGAAGTCACACCTGATTCCCTCTCAGAAGCTCCTTTTCATCGGAGCAGTTCTGGATACAGCGAAGTTTCGGGCTTATCCTCCCGAGCAGCGAGTCCAGGATATGATACCGATGTTTCGACCTCTATCCCGGATTTCAGTGAGAATGACCATGAGGCTGCTGGGCCTCATGGCCTCCTGCATCCTGCTAGTGGATCATGCCAGGTGGCATATGCGGGCTCTGCAGTGGGACCTGAAGTTCCTGTGGGCACAGCATCAGGGGAATCTTTCCGATTATGTCCAGATCTCAGAGGGCACTGCACACCAATTGCAGTGGTGGCTAACGAACCAGAATAGGGTCAACGGCAGATCCCTCTCCCTTCCCCAACCGGAGTTCACAGTGGTGACAGATGCGTCACTCCTGGGGTGGGCCGGCCACATGGGGGAGGCGGAGATCAGAGGCCTCTGGTCTCCGGTGGAGTCCGGGCTCCACATCAACATTCTGGAGCTCTGGGCGAATCGTCTTGCACTGAAGGCATTTTTTCTTCTGTCAAAGGAAAGGTAGTGCAGGTGTTCACGGACAACACCACCGCCATGTGGTACTGCAACAAACAGGGCGGGTGGGGTCGTGGACCCTATGTCAGGAGGCTCTTCGCCTTTGGACGTGGCTGGAACATCAGGTGGTTCAACACCTGGCATGTTCTCTGAACGCCAGGGCGGATAAACTCAGCCGCTGGTGCATGATGGATCACGAATGGCGTCTTCACTCGGAGGTGGTGCAAGGTCTCTTTCAGCAGTGGGGAGAGCCTTGGTTAGATCTTTTTGCCACCGAAGAGAACGTGCAATGTCGGCAGTTCTGCGCGTTGGAATTTCCAAGGCGGCACTCGCTCGGCGATGCTTTTCATCGCGAGTGGAATTGCGGTCTTCTGTCGTAGCAACAGGGGGTGGTCCTCCACCCGAACCTGTTCAGCCTCCACCTCCTTGTGTGGAGATTGAGCGGCGACAGTTGACAGCTTTCAACCTTCCTCCCGAAGTCTGTAACGTTATCTTGCCAGCCAGGCGTCCCCCCACCAAAACAGTATACACCTGTAGATGGAACAAATTTGTGGCATGGTGCACAGCAAAGGCTGTGGATCCCCTTTCTGCCCCTCTTTCAGAGGTTCTCCTCTTTATTCTTTCCTTGGCCCAGCAGGGCTGTGCTGTGGGCACTCTTAAAGGCTATCTTTTGGCCATTTCGGCCTTTCTTCGCCTTCCTGATCAGCCTTCTCTTTTCAAGTCCCCTATTGTAAATAGATTTCTTAAGGGCATTACTCACCTTTTTCCTCCTATTCCTTTCGTAATGCCCCAGTGGGACTTGAATCTTGTCTTGACTTACCTTATGTGTGCTCCTTTCGAGCCACTACATAATTGTCCTCTCAGACTCTTGACTTTAAAGACTGCTTTTCTGGTTGCTATCACCTCTGCTCGCAGGGTGAGTGAGCTTCAGGCTCTATCTTCTAAACCTCCTTTCCTTGCTGTCCATCCGGACAAGGTTGTCCTCCGGACTAGACCTTCTTTTCTTCCCAAAGTGGTTACCTCTTTCTACACAGGACAGACCATCACTTTGCCCACCTTCTTCCCGCCCCCGCATCCTTCCAAGGAGGAGGAGAGACTCCACCGTCTGGATCCAAAACGTGCGCTATCATTTTATCTGGATCGCACAAAACAATTCCGGGTGGACGATCAACTCTTTGTTGGCTATGTAGGCGCCAAGAAAAGTCGGGCCGTGCAAAAAGGAACCACCTCTCGATGGGTCATCCTTTGCATCAAAATCTGTTATTCCTTGGTGAAAAAGGAGCCTCCGGTAGGGTTGTGCGCCCATTCCACCAGGGCGACGGCAGCCACTACTGCTTTGGGACGTGGAGTTCCCCTCAGTGACATCTGCCAGGCAGCCACGTGGGCATCACTGCACACGTTCACTAAGCATTATTGCCTGGATAGTCAGGTCCGGAGAGATGGCTTCTTCGGCCGTTCAGTTCTCCAGGGCTTTCTGGTGTGAACTTAGTTCGCAGACCCTCCTCCGGGGTTGGTATTGCTGGGGTACCTATTCTAAGGTAAGGATTCTATAACTAATAGGGGCCGATTCCGATCTCGGCCGGTAGTGCTCCGAATCGGATTCGGTTTTACCGGATCCGATCCGGAGCCCTATTTTCCGACCGAGTCGTACGCGCGTCCGGGCGAGCGAGTACGATGCGTATTCGCCGACCGACTCGTCCGGGCGACCCGACCGCTCCGACCGACTGGTTCCCGGATCGTACCGCTCCGACCGACTCGCTCGGACCCGATTCGCACCGCGCAATGGAGACGTTTTCCGGCCGGGTAAGTACGATGCGCACCTCGACCGCTCCGACCGACTCGCGCCGTCCAACTCGAACTCGCTGTCGGAGCCGTACTTTGGGGGTCCGTGTCGGACCCCCTGTACGCGTACCCGTGCGAGGCGCACACAGGGGGGACCCATGGGTCCCCCTACCTGTGCGTGTACGCCGCGAGCGCTTCGCGGCGTACTCGCTGTAGGGGCGCCCTTGTCCGCCTCGCACCCATTGAGGCAATGGGAGCCCGCGTACGCGTTGTACGACCGGCTCCCATTGAGTTCAATGGGAGTCCGACCGACTCGTGTCCGGTGGCATACGAATGCATCGGACTCGTTCGGTCGGACTGCACGGGTCCGATTCGGTCGGAAATCTCTCCAAGGCCGGCTCGGTCGGAGAAATTACCGACACGAATCGGAATCGGCCCCACAGTCTCTTTCAGATGAACAAGTTACTTACCTTCGGTAACGATATATCTGTGAGAGACATATATTAGTTATAGTTTCCTTACTGCCCCACCCATCCTCCCCGTTCTGCGAACTGACTTCTAGAGTAAGGGACTCCCTTTCAGGGCCCTAGTTTTGTGCACCAGTGGTCAGTGTCTTACATGGCTCTGCGCTTCTGGCGTGGAATGTTGTGTAAAAGAACTGACGTCAGCGTGCAGGGGCGGCGTCTAAGTAGATACGGCAACGTCATTCCGGGATCACGACGCCAACGACGAGCGCGGAGTCGACCGACACCACCTACCGACATGCAGGGGTACTGCTGAGAAAAAAGTTCTCCAGATCCAATCCGACACCTGGGGGTAATTCTAAGGTAAGGAATCTATAACGAATATATGTCTCTTACAGATAATATCGTTACCGAAGGAAAGTAACTTGTTCTTTAAGTCACAATTCTGAAAATGGCACTTTTAGACGGTTGGCATTTTCTTGTCGTAACCATTTGGTGCCTGCAGTCTGTTTCCTGGGTCACATGACTAGGTGTAGCTGGCATTGGTCTTTGTATATTGCTCCCTGACAGTGAGGGAAAGGAGCATAGATGTTGGCAGGATGGGCCATCTCTACCTTGACTAGGGGGTGGAGCTGCCGCCTCCCACACTTGCACATCAAAAAGGCTTTGACACTAGTCTGTTGTCACCCCAGACAAGCTGGGGGCCAGGGCAGGGAGTCAGAAATCCCAAGCACCTATGGGATAGAAAGCAGATATAAATATTGGACTCTGAGACCCAACTCTTCAGTACACCTCTGTACCTGTGGATAACTCAGGATGACTGCTATGCTACTCTGCAAGAAGGACTGCCACTCTATTGCCCTGCTGCCTGAGTGTAAGGACTGGACCTGCATCTTGATCCCAGGACCACCAGACTGACTCGAAGGGTTAGTTGACTGGCCTACTGATCAGAGCCTCAGGGACAGAAATGCTTCAACCACCTTAAACCCAGCACCCGGTCTCTGTCTGCTGTGAGTCTTACCCCCAAGTGATGCCACCCCAGTCCCGGACCCTTGGAAGTGGGCTTTAAGGTGCTCTGCCAGCCCAATAGTGGTCCTGTGAGCAGAACCGACACAGTGCGACTAATCTTTTCGCAGCTGCTTCAAAACCGCTGCAGTGCAACGTATCCTCGGTGCCGAACATCGCATAACAGCCAGCTTTCTCCTCTGAACTGCTGCTGCGCGACGCATCCTTGACGCATGATTTCACATCCCAAGACCCTTGTTGGCAGCATCCCTAACTACAATGCTGCACTCCACATCGCAGCCCCCCCGCAGTTTCTTCAGAACCACCGGTGTGCAACGCATGTTCGACATCGAACTTCGTATCACGGCATCCTTGATGACGACGCAGGACTCTGCATCGCAGCATTGCAGCTCCAAGGAACCATGGCGCAGGATCTCGCAATACTCAACAAATCGGCATTGAAAGGTACTTTGTTCAGAGGGCCTTATTTACAGTTCTCACAAGAAACAGAGGAGGTAGTGGTGGTATATAGAGTAGCACATCAATTCCAAGCGATATATTGTCTAGACTTGTCTGTATCAGAATAACAGTATTGGTGCCACTCAAGGTAACGATACAAAAAACACCCCACTACCACGGATGTCACCACACGGAAGTTCCAACGAACTCCTGCGCAAAGCTTAACAAAACAACTGTATTCCAAAGATTCCAATCTTTGTTTGACTGGAGACACAACGCCATAATACGGCGATCGCGCCGGATATGGAGGGGCATATCATAGCCCTCGTTTTTTCACACTACTGACAAGACCTTCATACGAACCGCAATACATTCGCCATCTACTCAAATTGGGGGACACACACAATAGAATACGCACCTATTGTAGGAGGATAAATACTGGATACATCCTTCCTTAATCACATTTTTCTATTGGGGACATTTCCAGAGACTGGCCAGAGATTGACACATTCCAAATAGAGTACGCACCTATTATGGGAGGATAATATGCTGGATACATCCTTCCTTAATCCACTTTTCCCATTGGGAACATTTCCCGTGACTGGCCAGAGATTGATACAATCCAAATATAAGGGTCTCCCAGTTCTGTTTCTTAAATAGCGAGATTTTTTGCATATTGGACAATCCAAATCTTTTGGATCGACAGTTTTGTGCGTATAAGCCTTGAAGAAGTTACAATTGTAACGAAACACGTGTCGGCTGTTTCCATCGTTACCAACAGGGAGGTTTTATGAATATGACCTCCGTGGGACAACTAGCAATATCAACACTCTTGTAAAACAATATATGTCTTTGTTTTGGATTGCATCTTGAATATTGGGTTTCCACAATTTGAATGAAACATTGTCATTTGTTATTAAATAGAGTTTTGCAGAATTTATTTTTTGGACTGGTTTCCTGTGAGCAGTCATATTGTTTTTGAATCATAAACTGGTTACACTATTAATAATAGTGATATAAATTTTGGAGAGTGCCGAGGTACAGTTGTTTTGTTATTTACAGTTCTACTGAATGGATTTTTGTTGTTTTGTTCTCAAATAATTTATTAGATTTTGCTCTATTTTTAGATCTCGGCTAGTCAGCTCATGCGCTGTCTCGAAAAGACATGTTGTATTTAATCTGTGGGCTTCAACCCACCCATAGGCTTACTATTTGCTCCCTGCATCGTAGGTCTCATATCCTTTGTCCCAATTTGTCCAAGGCATGCATGTGTCATGCCTCCTCTTGTGTTTAGCCCTCCCTCCCCCAGAGCATGGACCATGTACTTGTGTCCATCCACTGCTCCAGTTTTAGGAGCTACTTTTTTCTTTGTGTTTAAGCACTCCATATGAGTGCTCGTGTTTTTACAAGCTCCATCTCCTTCCATCCGGGCTTCATTTCAAACTGCCCACTTTTTTTTCTTCTTTGTGTTCTTTCTTAAACAACAGCTGAATTTCACTATATCCACAAACGTAAAAGGACCATTGCTATTTTAACAATATCGGTCCATGTTTTGCAAAAAAAGCAAAAAAACAAACGCAATATGTGCATGAAGTGTGCTGGGTCGCTCTAGTGCAGAGGTCTTCAATCTGTGGGTCGCGACCCCCAGGGGGGCCCTGGAGTCCTGAGAAGGGGGTCGCGCATTCCCCAACTTCACTTGTGACTGCAATCAAAAACATTTGCTTTCGTTTTGGAAAAAGGCAGCTGTCCTGAGAACCTAATTTAGATAGTTATCAGCTGAAGTTTTATCAACTGAGTCTCTAGTGCTGGAAAAGCCTGCATGCCAGAGTACCTGCTTGCCTGAATGAAATGCAAATGTGCCTATCAGTTAATCTGCAAGTGTAAAGGGTGCTTGGAAGCAGGTTCTTGCTTTAATTGTTCAAATCACTCCAAGCTTTGTGATGACAAAGATTATTTTTTTTGAGTGGTAGTGCAAAGAGTTAACAACTGGGCTGTGAAGTGCTTGCTTTTAATTTTAAATGCATTTACACAGCCCGCCTTAGTACTCCTAAAGAGGTGTTGAAGGGACAGTTATGTAAAAAAACTTGCATTACTTATGCTCTGGTATTACTAAAATCTACATTTTGGAACCACTGTTTTATTGTAAAACTATTTGCACGTTTTGCAGCAATCTCTTACATTGTGTGCAGTAGCGGCCCGTGGTGGGAGTGCTGCTGGGCGGTGACGTGGGGCGGGGGAGGGCCAGGCTGGGGGGTAGTAAAGTACGGAATACGGCGGAATAGAGGTAAGTAAACATATAAATAAATAAAATGAATTTTGTTGCGCGCGCTGCATCGCCAAATGCGATGCAGCGCGCGCTACAAAATTCGTTTTATTTATTTATATGTTTACTTACCTCTATTCCGCCGTATTCCGTACTTTACTACCCCCCACCCTAGCCCTCCCCCGCCCCACGTCACCGCCCGGCAGCACTCCCACCACGGGCCGCTACTGATTGTGTGTAATGCAAGTATAAAATAATGACTTACATTTTCACAGTGCTTTCTGGCATAGGCTATGACCTCGTAGCAGTAAAAATACACGTCACTACTCTCCACTGCACCAATCAAGATTTAATTCTGTGGCTCTCTGGTTACACATAGAACTCTGCAGCGCATTAACTAATAGAGGTTTCATAATGTCCTACAGTGCCTTTCCCACTAAGTACCAACTTTTTACATTTATTTTTCATTACGCTGCCCATTATTGATGGTGAAAGACCTAAAAAACATACAGAATATTTTGGGGCTTATTTATGAGAGGCTTGCATCGCCAGAGGAAGCATCTGTACCATACCTATGAGACAGTGCAAAGTCACCCTGCATAGCTTTGCATGGCCTCATAGATATGGAGTAAGACATAGCATCGCAAGTCATTGTGTTGCCTTACTCTACGTCAAGGAGGTGTTCGATGGGCTTTGCGTGGGGTTCCCACGCTACACCTATGGATTTTGATGCTGCCCCATACTTACAAAATCAAGTAAACCTGGGGCAGCTCCAAAAACAGACGCCTCCCCAGCGGAGGCGTAACGGGGAGAAATTCTTTCATTTCTCCTCATTCTTTCCTCTTTCCATGTGTGCTGCATTCTGCAGCTCAAATAGAAAGAGGATTGTTTTTGTGAAGGAAGGTGCCCCTTCCTGTACAAAAACAATCCTGACTATGTTGGTGCTACGCAGCAATTTGTGCGCCAGCGCAAGGTAAAAGGAAAGGAAGGCACCGTATTTCATAAATACAGTGCATTCCAGCCCTTTCACATTGGCATAAGGCAGCACAGCAAGAAGACTTACAGCACTGCCCTATGCTAATTCCTCATAAATGAGACCCTTTGTATTTAGCTACACCTTTGACTACACCCCCACGCTAATCACTGTTCAATATTATTTCCCCATCGTAAAAATTATTTGCTGTGGGAATTTGGGACATTTATGATTGTTGATAGTTGTTGATGATGAGGAGTACCAGGTTCTAGAAACTTTTATCAGAATGGGGTCCTTACGCCTAAAATAATTGGACAAGGGGGTCTTGGCATCAAAAGGTTTGAAGACCTCTGCTCTAGTGTCTGGAAACAGACACTAGAGGGCCCACACAATATGCCATCACATTCTATTGGCTAGGCTGGATCATAGCACTTTTTTACATGGCTTTCAGACATACTGAACAGCAGCCATGTTGCTATTCAGAATGGCTAATAGACATTGACATTGCCAATAGCTCTCAGATTGCCGAGACCTATTAGCTTTCCCAATGCGTGTTCTAAATTGGTGTGGGATTTTTCTTGTGTTGAGTTTTCACTTTATCACTGTTTGAAGTGCTGCATAAATACTTGACACATTACACTTTATCAGGTGGTTTCTTTCCCTGCACCAACTTGGTTCGATCCTGTGCCCACATCCTTGCTCCTGAAAGGTCCTTGCTGGGGTGGGACTCGGTTCCCCCAGTATTCACCCTGCTCTACGGAGGAAACTCACACTGCCAGCACTTTGAAAAGCGTCCCTGGACTCCCGCAGCACAGGACGCTTAATGTGGCAGTTTCTTTGCCCGCACTGACCTGGTTTGCTCCTGTGCCTGCATCCTCGCTCCTGAAATGCCCTTGCTACGGGTGGGACTCAGTCCCCCAGCATTCACCCTGCTCTAAGGAGGGGCCTCGTGTTGTTGACGCTTTGAAAAGCGTACCTGGACTCCCACAGCGCGGGATACATAATAGGGAAGTGTCTTTGCCCGCACCGACCTGGTTTGCTCCTGTGCCCGCATCCTCGCTCCTGAAAGGCCCTTGCTGGGGCAGGACTCGGTCCCCCAGCATTTATCCTGCTCTAAGGAGGGGCCTCGCACTGCTGATGCTTTGAAAAGCGTCCCTGGACTCCCACAGCGCTGGATGTGTGCGGGATGCTCCCAAGTTTGCATCCGGGCCAAGACCTGGCCAAGGGTGGGCCCATCTGCGCCCTTCTGCAGCCAACAGAGCTCAGGCCAGGCCTGTCTCTTGGTCCTACATTTTGGGAGGTACTAACACTAACTCAAGGCTTGCGAGAGAAGCTCTAATAAGTTTGACTCTTTTTTTTCTTTCTATCTCTGTGGGGCAGCTATCGTGTTTGACTGACTCTTCTTATTTTTTTTTTGCAGGGGGTGCCTCCATACCATGATGGGGAAGAGAAGCCTTTTGGCCCCTGAGCAGGGCCGGACTGGCGGTAGCGGGCACCGGGCGTTTCCCCGGTGGGCCGTCAGGGTGGGGGCTGGTTTTGGGCCCCTGGGGGGCCATTTTCATTACCGGGGCTGGCAATATCGGCCCCCTGTAACAAAATCACCCGAAACCGGCACAAGCAAACAGCTCGGCCGCACCTTCCCCTTCTCCCCCGGGGGGGGGCCGGCCGAGCAGTTTGCCAGGGCCGGTTTCGGTTCCCAGTGCGGCCCTGCCCCTGAGGGTGGGGAGAAGGGTTTGTGTTTCACCCCCTTGATAACCACTTACCTCATCTCGGCCATGGGGGTAATCTCCACTGAGCTCACTTTGGTCGAAGACCACAGAGAAGCGGTACAAAAACTGATTGCTGATCCATCTCTCCCGCTGACCTAAATCCATCAGAAAGTTCCCGGCGAGGAACGAAAAATGGCTCCAATTGCTATTAGGGAGAAAGAGGCCACATCATGCATTTCTAAAGCTATTAAGTGGAACAAGACCAAGCTAAAAAATCCGTGTGTAGTGCACGATAACACTAGCGGAACAATTTTGGAATCGTCAAGCTTGACCTCTCCAAAAAGCCTACCATCATCTAAAAGGAAACGGGGTGAGGGAAGAAGACAGGGGCAACCCCAGTAGGACTGTGTTATTTTAGAGCCTCATTGTAGGGATCATAACGGGATATCGCCACCCACTGACTCGTCACATCAGGCTGGCAATAACCATATATTTATGAACAACATAAATTAGGCTTTTATAACTTTCTGTCAGTCCATCATCTGTTCCGTGGAACGCACACTTTTATCCTTTAGGGAAGAAATGCTGGGCTGGATAAAGCTTCTATCAGGAAAAATTCAAACACTAGTCAAGGCACTCCATAGAGATGTGCCAAGTGATGGAGGTGAACATCAGGCAGATCCTTTACAACTTCAACTTCAACAACACTCTTTTTGGCATACCGAGTGCTCAGGGGACAAGGACTAAAGATCAAATAGCAGTAAACCAGGAGCACCTGGGTGACCCTCCTTTCAGGGTCAGGAATACCCTTAACTTGCCCCCAGATTACCCTACCTTTACTCCCTAAAGGTCAACTTGAGAATTTCGCTTACCACTGGAAAGTACCCCCTATACAGTGGCCCTAATGGGGGTTTCTCCACTGAAGGAAGGAGCACATGGGGACTGCCAAAGCCTTATAAATAAAGCTGCACATTGGTGCAGGGAAATTACAGATTGTCACTTTGAAGTAGTTGATAAAATCATCATGGCTCGCAGGGTAAATTGGGTAGGCCCTACAGTAAAATCTTCAAGGGGGATTGCATGGTTCTCAATTTCAAGGAACCAAATTGTGTCCGCTTTTTACTGTCACACCTGAGTTCTCTCCCCTCTTTGCACTCCAAAGTAAGGGTTTACCCATTAGTTTTTAGGTTGAGCATCAGCGTGCATGCGCTGTCTGTAAGACCTGCTGTAATCACTCCACGGAGTGCAGTTTGATCTGCTTCTTGCAATTGGTTAAATCCTGCGTTGCTTTTATTTCCTTGCACCTTATTGGTTAGTGTATGGATACATCATTTCCGGTTTTACGTAAGGAGCACCGGCCAATTACAGTTCCCTTACACTAGTATGTGTTATGTGCTATTTGGGGACTTCTCGTTTATTTAATTTAATACTAGTGTGTGGCACGGCGCACTTTCACTTTAGAATATCTGCCGGCCGGACGCTTTTATTTGTTTATGCATAGTGCGCTTTTACTTCAGGTACAGCTGACTGCTTTTGCTTCTTGTTTTAAAACCTGATTATAAGGGAACGTATTTGAAAGAGCAACAGAGCATAATTGTTATCGACGCCACGTGGCCAGGGTGCCCTTTCAAGGGCCATGGTGTGTTTAATGTGATATTGGTCTCAGCCTGGTCCCCTCAGTTTTGCACCTGGAACTTTCGAGGTCAGTACATCTGTGAGGTGAGCAGAGATGGCGCTCTATTCTTGGGCACACAGTACGGTACGATCTGTTTGGCACACAAAATGCCTTTTATAGCTGCACCTTAGGAATGCGTGCACAGAGTAAGCAGTTTGAAGTGCAGGACGGAATGTGACCAAAGGTTTTGATTTTAACCTAAACCGTTACCGGAGGAGCAAACACTGTTCGCGGAACGAGTCAAAGTCTGCAGGGAAATTAATTTTACGTCACCCTAGCCCTACCTCTGGCCTGGAGCTGTATTAATAAGGTCAGGATTGTAATTTATACAGATTGGCATTTTTTACTTAATAAGGAGAACTTGTGTTTATGTAGTGCTTTGTATAGTACGTTTGCTGCCTCTAAGCACTGTGAGTAACTCAATTAACCGGCCATTTAATTGTTGATAGTCTGAATTGGCCATACTGGAACTCGAAATATTAACCTGCAGGTGTCAGATGCGAGCATTTAACTCGTAGAGCCAGCTTGTTACTTGGGAGTATATTCACAAGAACGTGTGATAACTACCTCAAGAGTAGCGTAACGCAACTTTCAATAACGCAGCCTATCACGGGAAAATAACCCTGAGTCAACGTGGAATTCACAACAAGGCGGTACCATGCGATAGTCACCAGATAACGCGTCAAATGCCAGCGTAAAAATCAACACCACGCCGAAAAAATGCGAAACGCGAGAAATCATGCGATGAGGCCAATCGCGGTACAGAAATCAGCGAACACCAGCCACAGGCCTGTAAATCCCACGCGTCAGGCGGGAAAAAGCACCATAAAAGAACAGGGAAAAAAAGCCCAAAAACAATTCAAACTGCGTAGCAACATGGATGCACCCGGAACAAGTGCAGAGGACAAGCCGAACACCACTAGCCATACAGAGGACCATCCAGGAACCCCGCTGTGGGGGAAGGGCAAGGACAAGAGGACGAGGAAGACCGGGTACAGTCCGCAGGAAGACCAGATCATCGTCACGGGGGTGACCGAACACCATCAACAACTGTTCGGCACCTCCACTGCGGCACTGGCAACCCAAACCGAAATATGGCAGGCCATCGTCACCAACGTCAATGCAGTCGGAGTGTCCAGGAGGTCACTGGAGGAGGTCAAGAGGCACTGGCATGATCTGAAAAGGCAGACCAAACATAAGCTCGCCACCAACAGGGAGGCAGCAACGGCGACTGGAGGTGGGAGTCCTGCGACACAGGAGGAGCTGGATGAGCTGGAGCAAATGGTGGCCACAGTCAGCAGTGAGGAGACTGTGGCAGGATTGGGGGCCTGGACACAGCACGATACGACCTGACCCAACAGCAACAGGGTGAGTAACCACTAGGGACGGGGGGACGGGGGAGATGAGCACAATGGCACACATGCACAATTACGCGCAGCACACAGCACACCCACAATGACCGTGGAACATGTCCCTGAATGCCTTGGCACACTGCAGCACACATAGAAACGCCAAGTAGGCCCCCATCCACAATGTGCACAGAGGGGCCCCCCCGTCACCAATATCACAACCGACCCGTGCACATGTGCTGAATCCAGCAAAGCAGCGGCTCCGTGACCCACACTGACTATGCAAGTAACACTGCATGTCCGATAGCATGGCAGCTGCCCCAAAAAAATGATATGGCCCACGAAGCGACATGGAGGTAGCCAAGTGCGGATCACATCCGTAAAGGAGCAGGTCACACTCCGACGTGTCCATGTGCACCCACAACCCATGCCTTACAATACACGCAGCAGACGAACAATGCACCAGGCCACAAAAACAGTCCGCGAGCACACATGACCCAAGTCAAAAGCAAATCAGGCCCCGAAAAGCACACAATTCAAAGGCACCCGCCTCAAAGGGAGAAGGCTACACGAAATCAGAGGTGCAGGGGCAACTTCCCCACAATGCAGCACACACACATAGCAATCACAGGACATCCGCAATGAAGGCAATGTGGTACAAAGTGCAACACCAGCACCACAGGACAGAGCCCACAACAGGTTCCTCTCATGCGTAGTAACTGTCCACCCACATCTGGCATTGCCTGACACTGTGCGATGATAATGTACGGGTACTACCACACATCCGTCATGCAGTCGAAAAACACACTGACTGCCATCAAATAGCCAGCTCCCCCAAAACAGTCACAATGTACATTGGCATGCAGTCTGAATGTGAACATCTGCAAATCATCACCATACATGTGAAACTCTGTTAACCTGCATCTACCCTTTACATTGCAGAGGGACAAACAACACCCCCTGCAGAGCACACCACACATCCCACCATTGATGATGAAGAGGACAACCTGCACACATGTCAAGACACCCTCTGCACCCCACCCCCAGGAGCAGGCCAGGCCAGGCCAGCTGCCTCGAGGTGACCCCACCACCTGCACGGACCACACCGCAGGAAACACACACCACCACGTCTGTCTCCCAGGACCCCCCGACCAATACATGGAATTCCAACGTTGTGTTGCCAGGTGGAGTTGGCTCATCAGCTGCGGGTGGGTTTCGAGCTCGTGGCAGCCAAACTCGATGCCATACGTGGGTGTCTGAGTCCCATTAGGGACCACGTACAGTCCCTATCGGACACCCCCTGTACGCACCATGCTCCGCCACAGACCTTGGCTAACCTCGCTGGTGCCATGAGTCTAATACAAGCACTGTCTGGTCAGACAGGCACCAGCCATGACAGCACAGAGTTGGCACGGATGCGAAGGGCAATGGACACCATGGAGCAGATGCAGGCCCGAAGTATGTCTGCCACTGCTGGACACCAGCTAGTAGTGGCTGGGAACAGCAACGCCCTGCAGTACTCCAACTTGCCATTGCTGCCACTGAGCCCTTCCCAGGTGACTGCAGCGGGAACATCGACACACACAGCTCCGAACCCTGATATGCCCCTGGCACACCGTGATGCTGCCCCATCACCTACGCAGTCTGATGTGTCAGGGGCACACAGCCATGCAGCCATCACCCCGCCACACACACCGGACACACCGGACACAGAACCCGTATCAGGGGAGTGAGAAGGGGATGGGAACTACTGTGTGAGGAAGGAGGCAGTAGCATCCATCACCGCCATATGGCCTGTCCCTGCCTGGTCATGACCTATGCATCATGCCCTGGGAAATACCTCCTACTGACCTCCGGAACACCCTGGGACATTCACCCGGACCCCGACACGGACTGCCATTGCTTCACTGCTGGACAATCACACAGCAATCCTGCTGCGGACTGCACTCTCCCTCTTCCCAATCACTGTGCATTCCCCAAAGGACTCTGGTTGGGCCACCACTGGGCTTCCATGTGTTGTGGGCTTGGATGGGCAGCTACAGCTTCAGCTCCGTCAATCACCTGAATGTGAATAAAACATTCTGAATCACACAGATGTGTCATCACTATGTTCACTCACGTATGGAAGTATGGCTGGATGTGGGGACGATGCTTGCACATGAAGGTACACCCTGCTAACTGACATCTATGCGCATGTCTATCCCTGAGACACATGGCCAATTGGATGACTGTGAAGGTGAGTACTAGCTGTGACCCCATTGCACATCAACAGCAATCTCACAACACCCCAACTTAGGCACACGTCCATGTGTTGAATAGGGCCGTGTGTAGGAGTGACCAAAATGGTGGCAGGCCAGGAGTGGTATCCCACGCCACGTGTGACAGCAGAACTTCACGTTGCATACCGACTTACACACATCTGTGTGGACACATTCTGTTGTGATGTATGACATTGCTCCACATTGGCAGAGGTTGGACACCATACACACATGGCTGGAGTCATGTAAGTGCACATTTCGTCCAGCACCTATCCCAAAACAATGTCTGGCTCACAGAGGCGGAGCTTGCCAAAGGGACACACCCCCATTGCACATGCGACAGTCAGTTCCTCCCTGTGTTGGGGCGAGGCTCATTGTGGCACACGAGTGGACAATCTTAACAACACACCTCACAGTTAGACACCAGTGGAGTGGCATAGGCTTTATTGGCATGTGCGTGTCAGTACGGACGAGGCAAAGCCCACAACATGCAGGGACATGCTTAAGACACTTACACACAGCATGGGTACATGTCGAGGGGCAGATAATGTTGGGGCTGAAATGGACAAGATTCATCACGATGGCAACGCTCACAGCCCACCTTGCCTTGCTGAACGAGTCATGTGTTGTTTGGCGTCTGCACATTGCCCCGTGTGAGGGGGCACGACTCACTGCACGTGGGGTCTGCATGGTGCTCTGCCTCGAGGGTGCGCCGATTGTCTGCTCTGCCGACAGTGATCAGGTGTGAGGGTCCGACAGGTTCACATGTCGTGCTACATCGCCATGTGTGTGCTCTCACCCAGCAGTGTGTCCGAATTGGCAACGATGCCAGACGACGCTGTGTTGCTCGGACCATGGACCTGCGTTGCCTTGCACAGGTGTGTGCACACGCGTTATTCCACGCACATGCATCCAGAGCCCGACCGAAGGCAGACGTGTCCTCTGTTTTGGTGGGATATGTGAGCAATCCCCACTGTGCAACAACTTGTTGAGCCATGTGCTGTGCGTGGCAATAGGATGTGGCTGCAGGTACGTAGTTACTCGTCCATGAATGCCCGTGCAGCTTCATGTGCAATGTGTTCCAATAGTACGTCGTTGTCGTGTTCAAGGAACACCAGGGTGAGCCAATCCATTAGGTGGTCTGGGCAGGTGTGCTCAGCCCACGCCGTCTCACCGATCCGCAACACAGCCCAATAGGGGAGTGCCTCGATGTGGTCACTGCACACGAGAAATTGTGCCATCTCCCATGCACAACTACCAATACATACGCAGTATGTCAAGGTATCCCATGCACAGCTGTCTCGGTTACACTCCTGTTCATGATCCAACAGGGGGCGCAGACACAAGTCATAGTCCAATTCAACAACAGTTGTGTTGGATAGGCAGACATCCATGGGACACTCGAATGTGCATGTTCGGCAGTGGAACCAGGGCTGGACGCAGGTGACGTGGGCAATGCGGAAGCTGAGCCTGTAACTGATCCGCAGCACTGCCAGTGGCAGTGCACCCAGTAAATGCAGCATACGTGCACGGTACTGTTCCACGTGACGGGTGTTGTGCATGTGCCCGGTATGGCCTGCCATTGCGTTGGTGCGTCTCGTGAACAGGCACTCTTCTGGACTGCGGCTGTTGTGTGGAGGATATGCCACAGCTCTGAGCAATGATTCAAATGTGTGTGCAACGTTGTGGGGCATGGGTTGCTGTTTCCGTGGGTGTCAAGGGCATCCAATGCGGGGGTACCACCGGCAGGGGCTTCTATGTGTGGGCTGTGAATGAGTCGGATGGTTCATTTGCGGAATGCGTGGTGTGGGAGTCATCCCCATCTGCCATTGCATCTCTATCAGGGTGTTCCAGGCACGTTCGGGACCAAGGTCAGAGGTGCAGGTGTCCTCCCGCCTTCTGCATTGGGACAATGGTGCTTTCATCCCTGATGTTTGTCTGACTACTACTTGCGTTTTCGGAATGTGATGTGGCTTTGGCGCTGAGATTGGGACACGGCCGTGGGCTCATGGTGTGCGGATGGCGATGCACACACACATGTTGGCATGTGGAGCCAGGTGCCCGTGCGGCCTTGCGCTGCTTGTGCTATCTCACTCCGTCTCTCTCCCTCGCTCTCTCCCTCTCTTTCCTTTGTTGCGCGCATGGCACACGTTCTTCCCTTGGATTTGGTCTACCGGGCTGTGTACTACGGATTGTCCAGTGGGAGCAGCTAGGACTCATCCTAGGCATTGTTTCTGCTTTTGTTTGTATGGTGTTTTGTGTTGGTGATTGCATTGCTGTATGACTGATTCTCCATTTTCTGGCCACGCATGTATGTTTATTTTCCTGCTTGTGCGACATCAGGCAAGATGTTTGTTTTGGGATTCGTGGTGTGCAATTTCTTAGTCCGGGGTTGGGGGTGGTCCCGGAGGGGAGTGGGTGTTCCGGGTGTGGGATGGGGTCCTGGGATGGTGGCGGTGGGTGTTGTGGCCCTCTTGGGTGTCTGGGCCGCATGATGAGTTGCTCCATGGCATCTGTTGCCCTTCGGATGTGGCCCTGGGCTGTGCTCCCTTTTGTGGTGCTGGCTGCCATCCGAGTTTACACTAGGTCAGAGCAGGTGTAGATTTCCTGGTGCTAACGCGCCTTATCGCCTGTTTTGTGTTTTTATCGCGGATGTGGCTGGTCGTTGAGAATGTTGAGGTGTGATGTTGTCTCGGCTTTTGTCACGGGAACGCCTACTCTGTATCTCATTAGCGATATTTGCGAGGGTCCTCTGTGGCGATGTTTTTTGCGGCTGATATCGCGGGTAAACTGGTGCTGTGGGCTGTTAACACCGGCTTGTGAATGGGGGGGTAAATGTATCACTACTTTGGCTGCGATAAAGTGCCGTTAATTCGGCGATAGCTCCTTGTGAATATGCCCCATAGATTTATATCATATAGAGAGGAGGTTAGAATTGAGAGATCACTTGACATGATTTCAGTCCTTAGTTATATGCCAATTTCCACCACCTCAGGCATGGAACCTTATTTAATTTGGATCATGAATCCCGAACTCAGATTTTCTTTAACCAGGTTAAGATTGAACATGGTCCAGTTTTTAGTAGCTTTTACCCTGGTAGGCGCTTGGTTTGCCTCCCTTCCATGCTGCCCATGTGATGCTGTTTCCTCTCATTCCACTGTGCAGTTTATGCTTTTTTGCACTTTGTATCGTACCCTAAGAACCAATTTTTTACGGCCAATTCTATTGCACAAGCACTTTACTTCTTTTAAAGAGGGGCTCTTTTTTTTTCAAAGTTTAACCTCCCCTGTAATTTGTTCTGCAGTGCTTAGTTATATTGTTGCTGCTATAAAGGTAAGAAAGGAGTATGCTTTTTAACTGTAAATTTCTGTGTATTTTTAATAGTACAGTATAAAACAGACTGTCATTTTTAAAGAATTATTTTACCATGATTGTATTTTTGATTATTCAAATGTATTTTATTCCTTGTGTTTTTATGGGAATTTTTTTGACCGAATAAAGACACTTTGACTAATTGACTTCACACATTGCCTCTAAGTTAAGCCTGACTGATTTTGTGCCAAGCTACTAGAGGGTTAAGTACAGGTTAATTTGGGGTTTGCTTGTGTCACACCCTTATAGAGATCGTGGCTGCTGCTGTAGAAGGATTTTACCCTCCTCAACCAGTAACCCAACTTCCAACAGTGATCCTTTTTGCTTGTCGCCTCTCCATCAAGACTGTCATCTGGAAGGTGGAATATGTTAGTCACCTGGTGTGCAGAGAATGATGTGGATCCCTTGAAAACCCACCTATCGCAGGACCTTCGCTTGGGACTCTCACTAGCCCAACAGGGTTGTGTGCTAGGTACTGTTAAGGGATGCATCACAAGTAAACAAAGACATAAAGGCCCTTTTAAAAATGAACACAGACAATTTCATGTAAAGTTCTACTTAAGAATCATGTCAGCGCCGTTGCAAAATTTAAAAACATGAACAGGTATTTTTATGTGGGAACGGTGGCAACCCAATTGAGAAGGAATTGACATTTCACATGCTCTATGAATGAATGAATGAGGTATTTCTTTTAAAGTGCACTACTACTCAGACAGAGAATCCTGGTTACGCTTCAGGATTTCCTCATTTGAACATTCCTTCATGATCACCACCTATGGCGGTACTGCTTTGGAGTCTAATCAGCAGGTGAGTAATTTGCAGGTAGAAGTATCCATCGGAAGAAAAAGTTTCTTAACTTCAGGAACAATCTTTCTGGTGAATACTCTATCGACCTGCAGATTACTCACTGCTTTTGTCCACCTCTCGTTCTGAAGAATGGCCACAGAGCTGGTGAAAAAGGTTCCAATTAGATTGCTGCTCTGCACTCCTGTTAATTTCGTTCCTCCTCTCTGCCTCTAAGTGCACAGAAAAATGATCAGATTTTCAACAAGGAAGGCATCTGCAGGTAGATAAAGTATCCACCAGAATAAGCGTGATCAAAGGTAAGTACCTTTTTCATATTGTTCCCTTACTTCCGTGCAGCTCACGTTTCAAGACTTTCACCCCATTTGCCACTTTCCAAGCGGGGTCCTTTACTCTGTGACACGTGTTGTATCTCTCTTTATATCTTCCCTGGTACTCTGATCCTCTGTAAAATATTTTCCCTATTGATTTTTACCTTCCTGTCATCATGTATCTAAGAGGGAGCATTTTGGTCGCAGGTTGTCTCCCCTTGGGGAAAACAAAAGGACAAACCACTGTGACTGTTTATGGTACATTATAATACACCCATACCTAGATTTGTATACATATTTCTGGTAAACCCTTTACCCACGCATAGTGTAGGCACACCTTCAACATCCTGTTCACTCTTTCCACTGTACCGTTAGCCCTTGGATAATATAATGGTGATCTCAAATGTATGATATTTATTTCTTGCATAAAATCCCTTCTCTCATCCAAAGTTAAATGGACACCATTATCAGTCACTAAAATCTAAGTTATACCTTCTTCCATGAATGTGTCTCTAAGGAGCTCTATGTGTTTTGGTGGTAATTTAGTTCAGTCTTAACTATGATCTACATTGAATTGTAGTCCACCAATACCTGAAGAAATGTATCCTACCACCCTTTAGCACTGGCGGGACCCACAATATTAGGGGTTAACATAGCCAATTGTTTGGCAGAAACTTTCACTGATAAATAAGGAGGTGCACGTACCACCTTAATGTCACTACAAGCACAATTGGTGCAATCCCTAACCTTGAGTTCAACCACAGCATGAAGACCTGGCATCCAGTATTGGGATCTACTTTTGTTCTTAGTTAAACTTCTCCCCCAATGGCCTTCTTGTGCTAGGTCAACTACCTTATTGATTGTGGAGGTATTAATCTCACCTCTAACGAGTTTACTCTCATAAAGTCAGAGGTCATCTTTTATTTCGCAATAAGCTTTGAGAGCACTCTCTAGGGCATGCTTTCTAGGCCAACCTTGTAATTCATTTATTTTTTACATTCCCAATGATCTTGTCTTCTGACTTCCTCCGTCTCCACTTATCCTTGTCTGTGCCCCCCCTTAGCCACATTTAGGACAATGTCATTGTTGCACTCCTCTTCCACATCAAAACTTACTAGGGGTAATCAGGCTACTAACATTTCTTGAACTAGGTAGGTATTCCATAACAAACTTGTATCCTTACAATCTTGGTAACCATATGGATATTTTGGGTGTAGTGCAAACAGAGCCTTTGGTGGTAACAGTGTGAATGAGCGGTTTGTGATCAGTGTGAATAATAATGTAAAATACTTCACTGCCCAGTAACAGGCAAAGTCTTCTCGTTCAGCTTAACAGTAATTATGTTCAAAAGCCTTCAGTAACCTAGAGGGAATAGTTCCAGTACATTCTTTGCTATTCTGTATTTGAGTTAATGTCCCAATCCATTGGGGATGGCATCTGTAGTTAAAATAGTCTTGTTCTTAATGTAAAAAAAAAAAAAAAGAAGGTAGAAGGATTTGCAGTTTCCTATTTGATGCTGCTTTCTGATACTCCTCATTCAAATAAACGTGTGAGCCATTTTTCAGAATTACTGTTAAAGGGTTAACTGTAGCAGCAAAATGTTTTACAAATTTGTAACAGTACTCTGCAAGTCCTAAAATTAATTTGAGTTGTTTCTTATCTCTAGGTGCAGGCACACCTTTTAGTGCTCTGACCAAATCATGCTTTTAGTTTAATTCCTTACCAAATCATGCTTTTAGTTTAATTCCATCATGAAATAGGGTGTGATTCAAATAATTGAGTGATTCTCCTCCAGTTTGACATTTGTTTCTTTTTGTCTTTAGACCAGCTTCCTTTAGTCTGGTTAATACCTTTCTTGGAGTTTAATTGTGGTCAGACCCATCAGCCTAATGTTTATATCTTTTCAGATATAACATCTTGGAAGCAGACATGTTTGGGAAGGTCTTTTAGTATTTGCTGCACAATGCTTTGAAAGGCAGCAGCTGCTAAGACTAAGCCAAAGGTCATAAGAAGAAGTCTATATGCCCCAATTGTGTCACAAACAAGGTGAATGAACTTGAATCTGTTGAGGTACCCATAGTGGTAAGCAGAATATAAATAAAAAAATCTAAAACAACCAATATTTTCCACCATTTTCCACCATGCTGAGTAGTTTATTTCAGGTAAGGCATGTTCATCTGCCAAATTTCCTTTAATTAAGTCCATCAACTCAGAGATGAAATCCATTACCACCAGCTTCGTTAGCCAAAACTATTGGAGCTAGCCACTCAGAGGATTCAATATGGTCTATAACCTCATCAGTCATTAATTCGTTTAACTATTCCTGTAAAGGTTTCATGAGAAGGTGTATGGAACTTACAGTGTGTGCAAAATATGTCACTCCAGTTTTCATTTTGATTTTATCTTGGAAGTTCTTTGGGTGACCAGGTTTATTAAAAAATGCTTCTGGAAATTTCTGACATACATCAGTGTCACTTAAATACCTATCAATTAGTAGTACAGATCAGAGGCATTTGGTCAAGTTTAATACCTAATTCTTTTTGGTGTTTCCATCCCAATATGTTTGGCCCTTGTTTAGCTATGTAGATTTTGCCAACAGTAGAACAACCTCTAACATAAATATGCATTGTTGTAATACCCACCAAAAGTATTAGGCCATTCTTATGAACATCAGGGTTAATCTTGCACGGTCCCAATGTGTAGGTTTTGCCATGACATTTCTCAATGACTGTTTAATTGACCAGGGTGAAAGGGGAGCAAGAGTCATCTAGAACATTAAAAACACACCTACTCCAGAGGACTGCAACCTGTCAGTGCCATGCTCACACCCATTCTCAACGTCCCCACTTCTTCCACAACCTCAGAAATGCTTGGAAACATTCAGCTGTCCTACCATTTCTGACGAAACCCTCTGTGGGCCCTTCAACACTCACCAACTACTGACCCATCTTTCTGTTACGATTCCCAGCCAAGGTCTTAGAGAAAATTATCAACAAACACCTCACCGAATACCTCAGTGACCACTAACTCCTTGACACCACTCAGTCTGGTTTCAGACCCGACCACAACACAGAAACTGTCATCATCTCCACCATGGATGACATCCATATAACTCTGGATGAAGGAGACATAGCGGCCCTCATCCTCCTGGACCTCTCCGCAGCATTTGATATGGTCTCCCACCCCATCCTCATCCAACGCCCTCACGACATTGGAATTCAAGGACCCGCACTCTGATGGCTCTCCTCCTTCCTGACTAGAAGGGCCTAGTCAGTTAGCGTGGCACTGTACACCTCATACGCCTGCAACCTCATCTGTAGAGTTCTTCAAGGAACCTCCCTAAGCCTGACCCTCTTAAACTCATACATGATCCCTCTAGCCAGCATCATCTGCTCTCACAACATCCTCTCCTACGCCGATGACACAAAACTCATTCTCTCCCTCATGACAAGACTCACAGTGCCTTGATCAAGTTCAATGCCTGCATGAGTGAAATCACCCACTGGGTGAAAATGAACACACTCAAGCTGAACATTGACAAGACCGAAATCATGATCTTTGGTAAAAGCACTTCACCCTGGGACTCCACCTGGTGGCCAACAGAGCTAGAACTGACACTCACCCCCACCACCTACACCAAGAACCTCGGAATCGTCATCAGCAGCAATCAGCGAGTTCAGAATGCAGCCGCCCGAGTCTTGTTGAGGCTCCCTAGAACTTATTCCGCGACGGGTGCATTGCGCCGTCTATATTGGTTACCCATGGCCAAAGGATCGTATTCAAAGCACTATGCCTGACCTTTAAAATACTAAAGCTTTCATCCCCTGAGATTCTGGCTAATTTACTGATCCCCTATGTACCTACCCGTCAGCTACGCTCTGCTGAGCAATTTTTGGCTACGGTCCCTCGGGTCAAGCGCCTCAGAGCTGGGGGCCGGTCCTTCCGGTATTTAGCCTCTAAATTGTGGAACTCCTCCCTATTCAGATCCGCCGCCTGGATTGCTTGCTATCCTTTCGTAAGGCCATCAAAACCTACCTGTTCCTCTTGGTTTAGTCTCTAGCTTCCCTCTGACACTGCTACCAGTGCTGGGACGCCTCTTCGCTGAGGCAGCTGTGCGCTATATAAGATTACCTAACATAACATAACAATCTCGATATGACTGCCCATTTCAATGCTGTCACCACCTCATGATTCCATATCCTGAAGATATTGGGTAAGATTTTCAAATGGCTCTCAATCATCACCCGGAAAATTGCCATGCATGCCCTCCTCACAAGCAAACTGGATTAGAGGAACACCATTTATGCCAGGATCAAAAAAAACAACTCACCAGAAGGCTTTAGACCATTCAGAACTCTGTAGCCAGAATCCCTCTCAACCTCCCATGTCACACTCACATCGCACCACACCTGAAGGAGCTCCCCTGGCTCCCCATACACAAATGAGCACAATTCAAACTTCCCAACTACACTTTAACTTCTTCCATGCTCATGACAGAACCGTTCTGTCATGAGCCACCGTGGGCGTGTGCTCATGACGGAACCGTTCCATCATGGCACCCACCCATGGGGTAAGTGCTGGCACTCCCCCCATGGGCAGCCTATCTACCTACCCAAACAGGGATGGCAGTGGAAGAGTTTCCACTTCCACCCTGACCCCCCCGACAATCCCATGATGTCAGCACCCACAGCGCGCGCCAATGTCATAATGCCCCCGGACGCGCTGGAAGCCATTCCAGGCATCCGGAGAAGCAGGTAGGTGTTTTCTGCTCGGGGGTGCGTTTCCTCATGCAAAGAGCTCATGGGGTCATGATTGTGCAGCAGGAACAGGAATGCCCCCGCTAGGCACCAGGGATTTTTTTTTTGTTGAAATGGAAGCGACCCCTTGGGCAAGGGTTGCTTCCAGGGGGGGGGTAATATATTTGTATCTATTTTCTGCCCCCCTGGGACAGATCGGCCCATTTTTTTGGCCTTTTTGCCCCCGGGAGGTGGGGGGGGCAAAAAACTCCACTAGGCAGTAGGTATTATTTTTTTTTACAGATGGAACCAACCCCTTGGGCAAGGGTCGCTTCCAAAGGGGGCAATTTTTTCTCTGCTGATTTCTCCTCCCCTGGGGACAAATCAGCCCTTTTTTTGGCCTTTCTGCCCCTGGTGGTGGGGGGGCAGAAACCCCACTAGGCACCAGGGATTCGTTTTTTTTACAGATGGAAGCGACCCCTTGGGCAAGGGTCACCTCTAAAGGGGGCACATTTCTGTCTGCTGTTTTCTGTCCCCCCGGGGACAGATCGGCCTGTTTTTTTGGCCTTTCTGCCCCCATGGAGGGGCAGAAAACCCCAATAGACCCTGGGATTTTTTTTAAAACTGCATGGGGGTGATCCCTTGGGCAAGGATCGCCCCCTAATTGTTTTTTATACTTGTGTCTGTTTTCTGTCCCCCCCACCCTTGGACAGAGCGGCCCGTTTTTTGGCCTTTCTGCATTCAGGGAGGGCAGAAAACCCCACTAGACCCAGGGATATTGATTAAAAGTGCATGGGGCCAATCCCTTGGGCAAGGGGCCGATCCCTTGGGCAAGGCTCGCCCCCAATTTGTTTTTTTTATACTTGTGGGCGTTTTCTGTTCCACACCCAGAGGGCGGATCTGCCCCTTTTGAAGGCCCCAGGGGGTGGGGGGTAGAAAACCCACTAGAACCAGGGATTTTCTGTAAATGGAAGCGACCTTAGGGCAGGGGTTGTTTCCAAATGGGGGCATTTTTGTATCAGCCGTTTTCTGCCCCCTCCCCCCCCCCCCAGACAGATTGGGCAGATTTGATCCCCCTGGCAAGGATTGCCCCTCAATTTCTTTTGATACTTGTCGGCCCTATTTGTAGGCCCATCTGCCCCGGGGGGGGGGGGGGGTTAGAAAACCCACTAGCACCAGGGATATATATATTTATATATTTATGTTTGGTGGTGGCCCCTTGAGTAAGGGTTGCCCCAATGGGATGGGGCATCGGTTATTATTTACTTTTGGCTGTTTTTCGGTCCCCCTTGGTGGCAGATTGGCCATTTGGGTAGTGACATAGCGTGTTATAATGTTAATTGTTTTATTTCTTGTGAATTGCGATTGTAATGTTTTATTTCTACTTTGTATTCAAGTTCAAGGCTTTTGCTCTTTTGACTCCACGTTGTGGTTTCGTCACTGGTGGTTCTGCAGTTTGTGTAGTTGCATGTGTTTGGTAAGAAAACGGTTTTTGTACTATTTACTCTAAATGAGTTTTATTTCCCTGCATGAATGTGTTTTTGTAAATGGTGTAATAACAGCAGTATGTTTAGCTTCTGTTTTATTGAGTGTGAAAATCTTTTTGCAATTGTCCTCGATGTGTATTTTGTTGTCTTGTGAGTAATTTGTTTTGTTTTTTCTTTCTAGTTGGATATCGTTGTTTTTTGCTGTGTCTCTGCAGAGTAGGTGTTGGTGAGTGTACCTGTCTCTGGCAAGTGAGTGGTAGAGTTTTTGAGTATATAGACCTTTGTGATAAAGCCACACTTTGTTTATTACTTATCTTTCACAGTGTTGGTTGTTGTTGACTTGTTTGTTAAGTCTTCTTTCTTAGTAAGTATTATGGCTAGCCGCAGGATGACTGCTCAGCAGGTTGTTGGTATGCTTTTTGAGTCTTACTCTGACCATGGTTCAGAGACTGACTCTGCATCTGAGGCAGAGGAGGGAGTGGAAGATTCTGGCAGTGAATTTTCTGTCCAAGAGGAATCATCGGATGATGAAGCCACTCTTAGTGCAGATGGGGTGCCTGTTTTAGAGGAGGACATTAATGTGTCGATGGTGCAGGAAGAGGCCTCTGGACTACAGCCAGGGGCTGCAAGGCTTCCCATTGGAAGAGCTGACCTCTGGATTGCCCCAGGCATGGTGCAGCTGGCATTGCCTGACTTTACTGGTGTCCCAGGGTGTAGAGTGGATACTGAAAACTTTTTGCCTATACATTTTTTTCAGTTGTTTATGGATGATGTATTTTTGGCGGAGATTTTTGAGCAGACTAATTTGTATGCTGAACAGTATTTGAGGGACAACAGTGCCAGACTTAGGCCCCACTCTAGAGCTACCCGGTGGACTCCCACAAATCTGGAAGAGTTGAAGAAGTTCTTGGGTTTAACTTTTTTGATGGGCTTGATAAGGAAGCCATTGATGTCCTCATATTGGTCTACTAGTCCCTTGATGGCAATGGCTATATTTCCGGCAATCATGAGTCGTGATCGGTATTTGCGTCTGCTTCGGATGCTGCATGTTGTTGATAATGGTTTACTGTTGCCACGAGATCACACTGATTGTGACCGTCTTTTTAAGATTCTGCCTGTTATTGATCACTTTGTAGATCGATTTTCTGAGATCTTTGTTCCAGGGAAAGAAATAGCTGTGGATGAGTCTTTGGTCTTGCTCAAGGGCCTATTGCTTTTTAGGCAGTACATTCCTAGCAAGAGGGCGCGCAATGGAATTAAGAGTTATATGCTGTGTGACAGTAGGACTGGATATGTCTCTAATTTCAGGGTGTACACCGGTAGGGATTCCAGGATTGACCCCCCTGGTTGTCCGTCCAAATTCGGAGTGAGTGAGAAAATTGTGTGGGAACTTGGTAGAGGACTTTTTAACAAAGGTCATCATTTATATGTTGATAACTTCTACACTGGTGTGCAATTGTTCAGGGAATTGGCCAAAGTGGACACTTTTGCTTGCGGCACAATCCGCTCTAATCGTAAAGGGTTCCCAAAAGAACTTGTTTGTCAAAAGCTTGAGCGGGGACAGTGCAGTGCGTTGCGTGGTGAGGAACTTCTAGCTGTGATGTTTGCAGACAGGAGATGTCTACATGCTGACTACCATCCATAATGAAAGTACTTCACCTGTGACTGTTTGTGGTTAGGTTGCTGAAGTGCGCAAAGCTGTGTGCATTTTAGACTATAATAGGCACATGGGTGGTGTTGATAAAGTAGATCAGAGTTGGAACCTTACACTGCTCTTGGTAAGGCTTACATTTGGTATAAGAAGTTGGCTATCCATCTTTTCCACTTAGCAACCTTTAATGCTTTTGTTGAATTTAAGAATTGTTCTCCTGGGTCTATGATGACTTTAGTTAAATTTCAGGAGTTTGTGATAGGCAGCCTTGTTGCAGTGGAAAAGGCAAGTGTTCCTAGAGTTGGAGGGGTGGAGGATGTGGCTAAATCGCCACTTTCCTGATCACATTCCTCCCACTCCCTCAAAAGACTTTCCCAGTAGGAGATGTAGAGTCTGTTGGCGAAGAGGTACGCCAAAGGAGACTCGTATGTACTGCCCTGAGTGTCCTTCTAACCCTGCGCTGTGTGTGCCTGTTTGCTTTAGAATGTACCATACGCAAAATTATTTTTGGGAGCATCTATGAGTGGTAAAGGCCAGGTCTTGATTGTTTTATATTTCAGTTCCGTTTCAAGGTTGGTATTGGTGCGATGCATTTAGTTTCAGCTTTTGTGTTTGCAGTTTTGTATCTACTTACAATTTGTGTTTTTGTATAAAAAAATAAATGTGATGGTGGTGTGTGTGGACTGGCGCTTGGCTGGCGGTGTGCGTGTACTTGCGCTTGGCTGGCAGTGTGCGTGGACTGGCGTTTGGCTAGCAGTGTGCGTGGACTGGCGCTTGGCTGGCGGTGTACGTGGACTGGTGCTTGGCTGGAGGTGTGCGTGGACTGGCGATTGGCTGGTGGTGTGTGTGGAGTGGCGCTTGGCTGGCGATGTGTGTGGAGTGGCGCTTGGCTGGCGGTGTGTGGGGACTTGCTCTCGACTGGCGGTGTGCGTGGACTGGCGCTTGGCTGGCGGTGTGCGTGGACTGGCGCTTGGCTGGCAGTGAGTGTGGACTGGCGCCTGGCTGGCGGTGAGGGTGGATTGGTACTTGGCTGGCAGAGAGTGTGGACTGGCGCTTGGCTAGCGGTGTGCGTGGACTGGCGCTTGGCTGGCAGTGGTAGGGGATTCTGGGTAGGAAAATGTTGGGGGATCCACGCAAGCCATACCTCCCTGCACTCCCCGGCTGTCTAGTTTTCAGAACTGTCAGGGTTAGGTAGGTTTCCCTCTTCACAACTGTCCTCTCGGGCTCCTCACACTGAAAACTGCCTTTCTTGTTGTCATCACCTCTGCTCACAGAACTCCACACCTGGATCTTCAACTGCGCAGACGAGCTCGCCCGCTACGTAACCCCGACAGACAACGCCCCAGGAACGCCGCCTGGTTCACCACCACTCTCCAAGAAGCCAGACGCACCTGCAGATTCCTGGAGAAGAACTGGAGAAACACCAAGACAACCGAAAACTACACCACCTACAAGGACACCATGACGGACTACCACAACCAGATCAGAGCCACCAAGAGGAAATTCATCCACAACAAAATCCTGGCCAACTCCACCAACTCCAAGGAACTTTTCAGTGTCATTCAGGAATTCACCAATCCACGCAGCGAAGCCACAGACATCACCCCATCCCAAGACCTCTGCGACAAGCTTGGAACCTATTTCCACCTCAAGATCAAAAACCTCTACGACAACTTCATCGACCATCCACCAGGTGCCACAGATGGCCCCCCGCCCCCCAGAAACACCAGCCAGCCCACCATCTCCAACTGGACACCGATCACGGCCGAAGACACCGCCTCGACCATGAAAAGCATCCACTCGGGGCCCCCACCGACCCCTGCCCCCCTCACATCTACCACAGAGCCGCGGCCGCCATCGCACCCAAACTACAATGCACCATCAACACCACCTTCAAAACAGGCACCTTCCCAGACGACTGGAAGCGTGCAGAAGTCAGACCCCTGCTCAAGAAGCCCACAGCTGACCCCACCGACCTCAAGAACTATCGACCCATCTCGCTCCTCCCCTTCGCAGCCAAAGTTGCAGAGAAAACAGTCAACAGGAAACTGACACGATTCATTGAAGAGAACGCCGTCCTCGACCCGTCCCAATCCGGATTCCGAAGCAACCACAGCACAGAGACCGCCCTACTCGCCGCCACAGACGACATCCGCACCCTCCTGGACCAAGGCCACTCCGCAGCCCTCATCCTACTCGACCTATCAGCGGCCTTCGACACCGTCTCCCACCGCACACTAGTCGTCAGACTACACGACGCAGGCATACAAGGAACAGCCCTGGACTGGATCCGATCATTCCTCACCGGAAGAAGCGAAAGGATCAGACTCCCATCCTTCCTCTCCGACCCCACGAAAATCACCTGCGGAGTCCCACAGGGTTCATCACTGAACCCCACCCTCTTCAACATCTACATGGCCCCTCTCGAAGCCATCGTCCGACAACACGGCCTCAACATCGTATCCTACGCCGATGACACCCAGCTCATCATCTCCCTCACCAAAGACCCCACCACTGCCAAACTCAACTTGCAGAAAGGAATGCAAAACGTCGCAGTCTGGATGACCAACAGCTGCCTGAAGCTCAACGCCGAGAAGACAGAAGTCCTCGTCCTCGGTACCACCCCTTCTGCATGGGACAGCACCTGGTGGCCGACCGCCCTCGGAAGCCCACCTACCCCCTCCAGACCACGCCAAGAACCTCGGCATCGTACTCGACTCATCACTCACCATGAACCGACAGGTCAACGCCATCACCTCCAGCTGCTTCAACACCCTCCGCATCCTCCGCAAGACCTCCAAGTGGATCCCCCCTGAGTCAAGGAAGACAGTCACCCACGCACTCATCACCAGCAGACTGGACTATGGATACGCACTCTAAACCAGCATCAACAAGTCCCTACTCCGCAAACTCCAGACAATACAGAACACCGCCGCCAGACTCGTCCTCGGCATCCCCTGACACGAACACATCAGCCAACACCTACGAAGTCTCCACTGGCTCCCCGTTTAGAAAAGAGTCACTTTCAAAATCCTCACTCACGCCTACAAATGCCTACACAACAACGGACCCAAATACCTCAACGACAGAATCAACTTCCATGTACCCAAAAGAAACCTCCGATCTTCCAACCTCGCACTGGCCGAAACCTCGCGCATCCACAGAGCCAGAGCAGGCGGAAGATCCTTCTCTCACATTGCAGCCAAGACCTGGAACGAGCTACCGGCAGACATCAGATGCGCCCCCTCCCTGAACACCTTCAGGAAGACCCTCAAGACCTGGCTCTTCGGCTAAACAGATCTGCGGACCCCCCACCCCCCTCAGCGCCTTGAGACCCTCACGGGTGAGTAGTGCGCTTACAATTCCCTGATTGATTGATTGAGTGAGCTTCAGGCTCTTTCTTCTAAGCCCCCTTTCTTCTCTGTGCATCCGGACAAAGTGGTGCTTAGGACGAAACCCTCGTTCCTTCCTAAAGTAGTTACACCTTTTCACATAGGACAAACTATTACTCTGCCCACCTTTTTCCCACCTCCGCACCCTTCCAAGGAAGAGGAGAGACTCCACCGTCTGGACCCAAAATGTGCGCTGTCCTTCTATCTTGACCGCACTAAAGATTTCCAGGTGGACGATCAACTCTTCATTGGCTATGTGGGTGCCAAGAAAGGCCGTGCTGTCCAAAAACATACCATCTCCCGAAGGGTTGTCCTTTGTATAAAAATGTGTTACACTTTAGTGAAAAAGGAGCCTCCACTGGGGCTGAGTGCTCATTCCACTAGGGCTACAGCAGCAACTACTGCACCCACTCCTTGACATCTGACAGGCAACAAGGGCATCTATGCACACGTTCACCAGACATTGCTGCCTGGTCAGTCAAGTCTGGAGGGACGCTATTTTGCCCGTTCTGTCCCCCAGGACTTTCTGGTGTGAACTTGGTTCGCAGACCCTCCTCCGGGATTGGTATTGCTGGAGTATCTATTCTAAGGTAAGGAATCTATAACTAACTGTCTCTTTCAGATGTAAAAGTTACCTACCTTCGGTAATGATGTATCTGTGAGAGACATAGGTTAGTTATAGATTCCTTACTACCCCACCCATCCCCCCGCTCTGCAAACTGACTTCTAGGGATAGGGACTCCCTTATAGGGCCCTAGTTGTGGCGCACCAGTGGTCAGTGTCTTTCATGGCTCTGCGCTTCTGGCATGGAAAGTTGTGTCAGAACTGACGTTAGCACGCAGGGGCGGCGTCTAAGTAGGCACCGCGACGTCATCCCGGTGACCACGACGACGGACGCGGAGTCGACCGACGCAACCTACCGACCCGCAGGGGTACTGCTAAGAAAAATTCTCCAGATCCAGTCTGAAGCCTGGGGGTAATTTTAAGGTAAGGAATCTAGAACTAACCTATGTCCTTTACAGATACATCGTTACTGAAGGTAAGTAACTTTTACTGTAGTAAGCTAAAGTCCATGCACTTTTTTGCTCAGTATGATAAGTGCTTGTCAGTCCGCACACCTTCAGTGCCGCAACAGGATGTACTGCAAACAGAACGAACACCTTCCAGGTCGCAAAGTATTTAGGCTCTGATTACGATGTTGGGCGGACGGAACCGTTGCAGGAAAGGAACCTCCTGACCATGGGTCGACAGTTACACAATCCCATTTAGGATGCAATCGCACATAGTGCGGTCGGAAACTTTCATTTTTCAATGGGAGCAGCAGGCTGAAAACACCTGCAGCACAAGCTCCCGTAGAAAAATGGAAATTTGTAAACATCCCTGCTCCGTGTGGCAGGCACCTCACAGTGCCTGCCGCACTGTGCAGGGATTTTGGTTCCCCCCAGGGCAGTATGCGCAGGGCCAGAGGGGAAGGGGGCCATGCTAGGGGCCCTAATGTCGCTTTTCGACAGCGTTTCCATGTCAGAAAGGCCGACATGGAATGGCTGTCGGAAAGCTACATCATAATCCCGGCAGCAGAAACGCGGTCCTTAAGGGATTATGCTGCCTTTCCGACTAACCGACAGGCTCACGACGTCGGATTCCCCCTCAGGTTTAAACCCACGACCACCGTTATCCTAATACGGCGGTCAGACTTTAAACCTACCATGACGGGCCCTAAATGTCCAGTCGCTTCAGGGCCCAATTACGAGTCTGGAGGTCATCGGACCGCCAGACTGTTGGTGGCAGTCTTGCAGGTGCCACATTACCACCCTATTGGTCATGCTGCCCTGGGAACGTGCGCAGCGGTCCAGAGGCATCTATATGCTTGGCAGGACCGCTGCAGTCCCGCCAAGCATATTACAACTTTCATCACCGCCACTGATTTAATGGAGGTCTTTCCTCCATGAAAACAGTGGCTGTGAGGAAAGAAAGGGGGCCCTGCATGGCCCACTTGTGCCTCACGCCTTGTGGAGGCACAGAAGTTCCAACACGACATGGACTTTTCAGTCCATGACGTGCTGGAACTTCCTTTGACGTTCTTATTTTATAGGCACCACCGTGGGAAGGGCAAAGGAAATGCCTGCCAACAACAAAAAAAGTAATTATAGGGTGGGTGGTCCTCACGTGGGTTTGAAGGTGCAGTGGCGGGGCGGTCCCGCGGCCGCAACATCAAACTCGTAATCGAGCCCTCAGTGGCCATTCCTAATAATGAAGAAGACCAAGGATTTCCAAGAACTACTTGTCAGGGATGTACCCTCATCTTGTTAGCAGTGCTGAAGGTCCAGGTTTATTGTTGGCGAAAAAACGCCATCTCACAGACTCTCTTGTCAGCCAGTTTTCAACTCCTAGGAGCAGAACCTTCGTGAGCAGAGCACCACAAAGTTCTGGCATTTTGGAAAGATCAATTTTACAACTGTTGATTATGCCTAAGCCTGGTTTTTAATTAGACACAACTGCAGAGCATTATAATGGATTTATATCTTAACAACCAGGTCGAGAGTTTTCTGAAAAAACTTCAATTGATGGAAAGTGAAAATAGCGGATCAGAAAACCGCCAATAAAAATCAATTCATAATATCGTATGTCTTTCAGAACAATAAGCTCTTAAGGTGTTGAAGGGCCTATTTTAAGAAAGGCCAACTCTCAAAAACACATCAGTAGAGGAAAGCAGTTGTGAAAACAATAATGTTGGTCTGCATTTAACAAAGCCCATGGCCCTTATGATCGGGAATAAAATCAATTGTGAAATACACCATAAAATTTGCAGAAAAACATAAAATCAATAAATGTCTGTGGTGACTTTTTGTCATGGGGCAATTGCAGTCCCAAGAATGTAAAACTAAGGGGCCGATTACGAGTTCGATGGTCTTACCGCCGTACAGCCTTGCCACATTACGCTGTGACCACTGGCCCCACAGCGGTGTTTCTGATGGCAGTGTATATTTTTCATATATGTCGATGCTGGTGTGTATATTTTGACTGCAGTGTACATATATGCATGACACGCGAACCAACACCTACTGCTAGTATTTTCCCATTGCTGGAGTCTGGACCATATGTGACCAGTCCAGTCAATGGGTAAATACTGCTAAATGTCCTTACCTGGATTTCAGCGTCAAGAGAGTTGTTTTCTTCGGGGTCAAGATGCTGCTGTGAAGGGGGGACCTGAGAAAAGGCATCCACGTCGGAGACTGAAGATAAGAAAAGGAAATGGATGAGTATGCACCCCAAGTCCTTCGATTCCGCCGACTGGAAGCAGGCAGTCACACTGCCACGTTCAGCTCATCGGAAAGCAAACTCCTAATTCCGACGTTGGTGAATTTCTCTGTACCGCCCTATGACAGCTACCCCCCCCCCCCAAACCGCTGTCGAGGCGGTCTGCAAATGGCTGTCAGTGTCGGCAGTGCTCCGGCAGTCTTTTGACCAGCAAACCGACAACATCATAATACGGCGGGCGGACAGCCTAGTCAGCAGCGGTGAAACCGACTCCTACGCAGCAGAGGAGGCGTGACCGCCAAACTCATAATCAGGCCCTAAGTCTAGATAAGGTTCTAGATTTGTGGATGTTTGAATCATAACGCACTCTTTATGAGATGCCTTTTTGAGTTCTTCCTTGTCTCTTTTATTAATCCTTGATTTAAGGAAATACTCTTTTAGTGCTTCCTAAACGTTTTAGAACCACAGCCCAATTTTTAGAACAGCAAGCATTCACAACCCACTCAGCTTTAATGGGCATGAGGCAGCAATTTTTTAATGTAACAAAGCATCATGTGGTAGTGCTTTGCGATTTACAGAAAGCACATTTTCCATTGAAATGGGCACTAAATATGAACCGACATACAGATTTACTGATAAAACTATGTATTGCACAAATGATGTGTTAACATTGGATTTTATTGAATATTTATAATTGTGCATATCCACGCAAAATGGCTTGATTGTCTGGATCCCAGTAAAATCTTTGCTTACATCGCACTTCAGAATTACAAAAAAAATTGCTTCATTTCTGCTAAATGTGCACATTTCATTTACAGGCATTTACATTTATTGTGTGTTACAAAAAGTTTCACCCTACAGCCTATCCTTTCACACTCCCTGTACCCAGCAGCAAGATTGTCACATAATTAACTTTACTTTTCTTTCTCTGACTGCAAAGTGCGAGTAGTTTGTAAACTCCAATCACTATGTTAAAAAATAGGAAGCAATTTGTCAGAAGTCATAGCCTGATATTTGACCTCTTGTCCTTGAAGCACAGCTAATGTGACAAGATAAATACAGAATTCAAAGGCATCTTTATACATTGCTTCGATTTTCGTGACCAACTAAACATCGGATCGCAACACACCAATGAGTCGCAACCCACAGTTTTTGAAACGCTGGATCACTAAATACAGCTGGTCTACTCAGTATCTCAGTGCTATAAATATGTAATCCATGGAATTTTCGGGCCATGTTCCCATGACAAACAATCTTGTATTATGTTTTTTTTTTTTAAATGCATGTTTATTGCACCATATTGAACTCAATAAAAGCAAAGGTGCTATTGTGAGCTGGTCATCCACATAACCTAGTCCGTCCTGCATAATATGGGACACTGGAGAGTAGCTCAGAAGGCACTGACACAGACGATCGTCTTCACCCCGTAACCTACTCATATCCTTACAGTCCCACATTGCTGGACCATATGTCAAAACAGGCATTTTCTGTTATAAAATTCCTTAAGCAGTGCGATTGCTGTATTTCCAATGTTAGCTGCCAGATTAAATAAAAATCCAAAGGATTTTCCTCATGTATAATAAGCAAAGGGCCTAGGTGCTTGCAAAGTCAAAAGTGACTCCTGAGTAGGGAACTTGATAGGCACTCTCAATAGACTTTCCATTAATTGTGAAGCCCTGTGTCCCATAGCCTTTAGAGCCTACAAACCATGGTAAACGTTTTTGAGAAGTTGGATCCTAAATTCAGTTGGTGCATTTGCTATTTCCCCCAAACCTGACCCCAGCTACTGTATCATAATGTAAGGCATGAATGAAATCTACTAAGTCACTGTCCTGGCCCTAGGTAAGTAAAAATGACCACAAGTTCGTCCTATTTACACTGTCAAATCCACACAAGAGGTCCGTGAAGGCCAGATGTAAAGGTCAGGATTTAGCAGCTGTATATTTACTTACAATAAAATGTATGTTTAAACAATGTTATATCGTCCCTAAACCCGTCCTAGAACCATACTAGAACTCTGCTAGAATATTGCTCTTTGGTCCATATCATTATTCTATCTCGCACAACTCTACCTATTACTTTTACCATCACGTCCAGCAAACAAATAGTGCAGTAACAACAACAATCTTGATGGTTGCCCTTTTTAAATACAGGTACTATGATCACCGACCTCCAGGACTGGAGGAGGGGGGGACCAGCTTTATATGTGGAGTTAATATTTGTGAGTATGGGCAGCCATAGATCAACCATGGCCTTGTACAGTTCCATTGGGACCCCGTCCGGGCGCTTTATATGATGAATTTCTTTTAATAGTGAAGAGGGATAGCACTTCATGTAAATGGAACTCTAATATGGATAAAGGGTATATTGGAGGGGCATTCTCAGTGTCGGCAGATTCACAGTTTGGTACACAATAAATCGATCTAAAGTGGTCTACCCACCACTCAGGATCACTACTCGCTGCCAACAGCGGGCTTGGGTTGTTTGTCAGTTTGGTGTTATTTGCTGGCTTCCAAAGGCCGCAGTAGCCTTTAATTTTCATGAGGTAACCATATTCTCCCAGGCCTATTTCTGTATATCCTTCCTCCTTTGTTTAAGGGGTTGTTTATAACTATTTCTGCAGTGTACTACCTCTTCTTTGTCTTTGTCTCCACGTTTCAACACCCTCCTTAATTTAATTTTTGCATGTTTTATCAAAAGAGCCCAATGGATCTCGTGGAGTGCTTTTGTATGGATTCAGAAGCAATTTCTAGTTTTGCTGCTTAGCTTAATAAAAGCCTCAGTGACCTCCAATGGACTAGCACACTTGGCAAAGCAATGGCCTGCTAATTCTGAGTTCAATCAATCAATCAGTGTTTATTAAGCACGACTACTCACCTGTGAGGGTCTAAAAGGCGCGGGGGCTGCAGGTCCTGATGGGCGCTGAGGTTCAGTCGAAGTGGCAGGTCTTGAGATCCTTCCTGAATTGGGTCAGCGACCGGGATAGTCTGAGGTGGAACGCAGGTTGTTCTAGGCTTTGGCGGCAAGGTAGGAGAAGAATCTTCCTCCGGTCCTGGTCTTGCCGATCAGAGGGACAGTGGCCAGTTGGGCAGAGCGAAGGTGTCTGGTGGGTACGTGGAATGAGAGGCGGTGGTTAAGGTATGCTGATCCGGCATCGTGGAGGGCCTTGTAGGCGTGTGTGAGGAGCTTGAAAGTGACTCGTTTGTTGACTGGGAGCCAGTGGAGTTCTCACAGGTGTTCAGAGATATGGCTGCGGCAGGGGATGTTGAGGGCCTGTCTGGCTGCTGCCTTCTGAACCTTCTGTAGCTTCCTGAGGAGTTTCTGGGTGACGCCTGCTAAGAGTGCATTGCCGTAGTCGAGTCTGCTGTTGATGAGTGCGTGGGTGCTTGTCTTTCTGGCCTCAGTGGGGATCCATCTGAAGGTCTTTCGAAGCCAGCAAAGAGTGTGGAAGCATGATGAGGATATAGCGTGGAGTCTAGTATGATGCCGAGGTTTCGTGCATGGTCAGTGGGTGTGGGGGGGTTCCTACAGCGGCGGGCCACCAGGAGTCTTCTTGAGCGGAGGTGATGGGCCCCAGGATGAGGACCTCGGTCTTGTCCGAGTTGAGCTTGAGGCAGCTGTCTCTCATCCAGGCAGCGACAGCCTTCATCCCGTTGTGGAAGTTGTTTCTGGTAATTGTGGGCTCGTTGGTGAGAGAGAGGATCAGCTGGGTGTCGTCGGCATAGGAGACAATGTTGAGGCCGTGGTTTCTGACTATGGCTGCGAGAGGGGCCATGTAGACGTTGAAGAGGGTGGGACTCAGGGAAGAACCCTGGGGGACTCCGCAGCCGATCACCATGGGTTCTGAGAGGAACGGTGGTAGTCTGACTCGCTGTGTTCTACTGGTGAGGAAAGAACGGATCCAGTCCAGTGCTTGGTCATGGATGCCAGCGTCGTGGAGTCTTATGCTTAGGGTGCGATGGGAGATGGTGTTGAAGGTGGCCGAGAGGTCCAGGAGGATGAGGGCTGCTATTTCTCCCCGGTCGAGTAGGGAGCGGATGTAATCAGTTTGCCTTGATAAGTTTGTGTAGTTGGGTCCCAAAATCTTCACATTTCCAGACTAGCCTCAGCCCATTCTCCTTGGTTGCAAGTTTTACACACCCATCACTGCTAAAAATGCTTTGCCCTTTGGAGTGGTTATAGTAATAGTAAGGTGATTATGGTCACTATATATACTTACCTGATTTGGATTTTGGTGGATCAGGCCCTGCTGTCACTTTTCAACACTCTTCCCACCTGCCTACTTGGCGGTCCGACCGCCATATTTAGATGTTAACTGGTCCATAGACAGAAGACTGCCAGAGTCCCTCCGACTCCACCAGGAATTCTCAACCTCGTCAATGGCAGCATAGGCAGAAGTAGCTGTTGGTGGGACTCCAGCCCAGATTCCCGCCATCCCAATTACGATGTGTCTATCCACTGTGGCAACTGTGGGGGGAATCCCTCCTACTTCGAGGTGGCAGAAACAAAGAAAATGAGGTAAAATTGTACCTTTTTTCCTGCTTCCCGCTTCCGTTTTCATCTTGTACCCCATCATCCAGGCCCCTCCTGTCCTGCACCTACTCCACCATGCTGCCAAACAACCCCATTGTTGCCGAGATCTACGGAAAGTTACTTGTACAATTGTCTTGTGGATCATGAATTGACAATTGCTGTAGCCTCCTGTACTTTGCATTGCTCTTACATCCAATATTTTTCTTAGGTGTCATGCTACGGTGTTCATATTCCTACTCATCAAGGTTAAATGAACACACCTGTACTAACACTTCAAAAATACATTGTTGTTGTGGGTGTTGTGCTTGTGGTGCCTGTGGGTGTGCATTCAATAGTGTGTGTATGTTGTGTGTGTGGCATGCAATATGTACCAAAAACGGGCATCAATCAATCAATCAATCAGGCATTTGTAAAGCATGCTACTCACCCGTGAGGGTCTCAAGGCGCTGGGGGGCGGGGGGGCGGCGTGCAGCTCCAATTCACCCAAAGAGCCAGGTCTTGAGGCTCTTCCTGAAGGTGTGCAGGGTGGGGGAACGTCTGATGTTGAGCAGGAGCTCGTTCCAGGTTTTTGCCGCGATGTAGGAGTAGGCTCTTCCACCCGCTCTGGCTCTGCAGATGCGCAGGGTTTCGGCGAGGAGAGGTCGGCGGAGCGGAGGTTTCTCTTGGGTACGTGGAAGGAGACTCTTTCGTTGAGGTATTGGGGTCCACTGTTGTGGAGGAATTTGTAGGCGTGAGTGAGTAGCTTGAAAGTTACTCTCTTCTCTACGGGGAGCCAGTGGAGGTCTCGTAGGTGCTGGGTGGCCCGGTCATGTAGTGGGATGCCGAGGACGAGTCTGGCACCGGTGTTCTGGATGGTCTGGAGTTTTCGGAGCAGGGATTTGTTGATTCCGGCGTAGAGGGCGTTTCCGGAGTCCAGTCTGCTGGTTATGAGTGCGTGGGTGACTGTTTTCCTGGATTCAGGGGGATCCATTTGAAGGTCTTGCAGAGGGTGTTGAAGCATGTGGAGGAGACAGCGTTGATCTGTCGGGTCATGCTGAGGGAGGAGTCGAGTATGATGCTGAGGTTGCGGGCATGGTCCGTGGGTGTGGGGGGGTGTGCATAACACATTACCTACACATACATTATGGCACATACACAATATATATGTGTAGTAAGAGAATGATGAGTTGCACTTTCCTGTCTCCACAGCACCATGGCCTCACTTCGTCAGGACTCCACTGCCAGCACAAAGGGTACAACTAAATCGGCTCAGCGCAATCCCGCTGCAGAGAAGACCATCGCCGCAGCGGTCTTCTTTCTCTAGCCACAACATCTCAGTGTGGCGGGCAGACCGCCGTCAGCTTGACAGAGTACTTGGGACCGCTGCTGCTGCGGTCCGATGGTAGTCGCGCCAAGATCTCAATCAGGCCCTTAGTCTGATGTCTCAGTCTAAAGTTTAATATCTCAGTGTGAGAAGCTGGCTAGGTATATGATGCACACTTATGTAAGTGGGCCACCTGCACCAATCCAGATAACCCTTATAGTGATTTTAGTGGTCTTAGACAACCTTAGAAAGCTATCTAAGTGGTAGCTGTGGAGAGCAGCCTTCAGGCTTAGTCCAGAAGGAGTGTAAAGCAGCTTTTTTTACCAGAACGTAATCTGATAGGTATAGATTAAGCTAAAAAGAACCACACAGTGTATTTATAAAAATATGTATTTATTATAAGACACTCACTAACACCTACAGATATCTCCTAGCCGGAGATATACACAATGCACACAATACTTTTCAATAGAAACATGTAAGTAGCACGAAATACACAGTGGTCGCCAGGGGAGACCAAACCATATACTAAAATAGTGGTATGTGAACCACAACTCGAGTCAAGACTATACCCAGAAGACGTAGAAGTGCCGGGGACCCAAAGAAACACCCGAGGTAAGACTCTAGGAGCCCCATGGAGGCCGTGTGCAGAGTGGGAACACGACCGCGGGATCAATGCAAGTCAAAGGGTAAGTCACGGTTGAAACTTTAAAGAAGAAGGACCCTTCCCAGTGGACCCTGAAGAAACCCCATGGAAGACAGAAGGTTGGAGAGCCATCCCATCCGTGGATACCCTAGGAGCCAGGATATCTACACCAGGGAAGCCGGGGGCATAGGTGTGAAATGGCGTCGGAAACCGCCGTTGAACTCAATGGAAATCTTCAGGAAGATGCCTCTACTGGAGAAGTTGAAAGTGTCTGGTGGAACCCAAAGGTGGATTCAAGTCGAAAAGTACCTGCATGCAGAGGGGACAGAGTCTAGGCCACTTGGAAGGGACCAGGAGGCCCGGAAGACGAATGCCCACCGAAGTCGAGTGTTGCAGGAGAGTTGATGGTGACCTTTGAGCTGCAGCTGTAAGGACCAGGCGACGCTGTGGAAGACTAGGAGCCGATCATGAGCTGTCCCACGTCGGATGTCGAGAGTTGAGGGGTCGGTGTCTGTTGGGAGCACCAACAAGCCTTGGCAACTGCAAACAACGTGGAAAGCGAAGAAGGTGCAGTGTCGGTACCAGCAAGGTCCAGGTGACGCACCACAAGCAGGGGAGTCAGGGCAGGCCCAAGCAATCAGGGGGCCCACAGAAATCAAAGAAGACCCTCAAGAGGACGCACAGGCCGGAGGCACTGGAGTCGCTAGAGGACCTTGAGCAGCTCACCAAAGTTGCAGGCCCACGGTGCAAGTGATGCAGTGAGGATGAAGATCTTGGTCACAGGAGATGCTTGAGGTAGGGGCTATTTGGAGCCTGAAGATCTTGATGGAAGGAAGCCACAAGCCTTTGCAACAGCAAGTTGACGCGGTGCACAGGGGTTCAGTTCCTGCAGCTCTGATAAGGGATACTGGCCTCAAACTTGGTCAGAGGACAGGGCAGGCCTCGAGGGATGTGAAGAACCACCACCTGTGTTGCTGAGCCTTTCAGAGTCCGTGGGAGCCCAGGATCAGCAGACAGGTCAGCTTAGTTGCGATGCCTGCAGATGCAGGGAAGTGACTCCTTCACTTCAAGAGTGATTCCTTCATGTGTCTTGGATGCCCACAGGCCTTGGAAGGTTCCTGTATGGAGCACAGGCATAAACATTGCAGCCTGATGAGATCAGGAGCAGCAGGAGTCTTCCCAGTTGCAGCCTTGATGCCCAGAGCAAAGTCCAGAGTGCCCAGACGGTCGAAGTGGAAGTGGTGTCTTGAAATTAATCTTGTCCCACGACAAATGTAGGAACCCACCCTCAGGTAAGCCCTTCAGTACCCTAAGGAAAGGGTTGGGACGATTCAGGGTTCCCTCCCAGGGTAGGGGTCGGACAGTGGGGAGGATGCTCCCATGTACTTTGTCCAGTTGTGCACCAGAGGGGGAGCCAACGGCTCCCTGAGCTGGTTTGAACTGGAGTATGCAAAGAGGGCACCAAATGTGGCCTTCAAGCAGACTGAGTGGCGCTGGCAAGCGCTTCCAGCCGGCCCCAATACACTAAACCCTGTCTGGGAGGTGGTCACACCTCCCTGTGACAGAATACCTATTGTTCTGCCTTCCCCTGCTCGAGAATGGCTCAGCAGCAGGAGGGCAGAATCGTATCTCTGGTCATCAGCATCCATGTTGTGCTGTCCGGGTCTAGAAGACTGGTACCGGGAGCACTGAGGGCCTCCCGGAGGAGCTTTACAGTGCATAGAATCATACCTTCCTCTTGGGAGGTATGATTCCAACATGTTTGATACCAAACATGATAGGGTTTGTTACAGCCAATTTAGAGATGGTCATCACGTAATGACGCATGGCCATTCTATATATCGTACTGGCTGATGCACTTACAGCCCAGGAGAATGGGCTCCGGGGGTGTCCTGCTCATGCAGGGACACCCTCACACTTAGAACCGAGCACCCTGCCTTCAGGATTGAAAGGCCTGCTTTAGGGGTGACTGATAGATTTTAAGTGCAGTGACCTTAGATATAGGGAAACCTATATCTTTCATAAGTGGTGCTAGCACCAGCTTACACAGGCTGCAATGGCAGGCCTGTAGTTACAGTTTGAGTGGTCCCTCATGGGTGGCATAATACATGCTTCCGTCCATGGGGGACCCCTGGTGTACCTATGCCCTGGGTACCTCTGTACCATAAACTAGGGACTGACAAGGGTGCACCAGTGTCCAATCTGGGATGTACCTAAGTACATACCATACCAATTTAGCGGAGAAAGCACAGAGACTAGGGTCCTGATTAGCAGGATCCCAGTCAGACTAGTCAGAAACAGCATAGCACCAGACAAAAAGTGGGGGTAACCATAAAAGCAGATCCTTCTTCCTTACACAACCCCCCCTCAAATGTAAGGATATGAGACTAACCTTGCCCAGTTGAGTTTTCATTTTCTGAGTCGAAATATCTGGAGAGTTCATCTGCATTGGCATGGTTACTCCCAGGTCTATGTATCTGAAAGAGACTATTAGTAATGGATTCCTCACCTTAGAATTACCCCCAGGCGTCAGACCGGATCCGGAGAATTTTTCTTCAGCGGTACCCCTGTGCGTCAGTAGGTGGCGTCGGTTGACTCCACGTTCGTCGTTGGCGTCGTGATCGCCGGAATGACGTCGCTGTATCTACTTAGACGCCGACCCTGCGCGCTGACGTCAGTTCTTTCTTTTTCCGCTCCAGCCAGCGCAGATCTGGAGAGAGCGGTGCCTTGAGTCACTTTTTGACTCCACTTTTTCGACTTTTTGTCGACCTCTTTTCGAGTCGTCACGACTCCTGGTGCACAGGGATGTCACATCGACGGACCGGCTTCAAGCCTTGTGGCTCCTGCCACAAGCTGATGTCGGTGACGGATCCCTATCTCATGTGCCGCTGGTGCCTGGAGCGCGACCACGACCCGAAGTCATGCTCGGACTGCCAGGCCATGGCCCCAAAGTCTTTGCGGGGGCTGTCCCGAAAGCTTCTGGAGGCCCGGCAGTCGGCTCCGTGCCGCTCGAGGTCCCGGTCGAGAGTGAGATCGCGGGACCTGTCGCGGACCCATCACCACCACTACTCGTCGAAGTCTTCGGGTAAGTCAAAGCACAAAAAGAAGGCGAAGAAGTATCGTCGCTCTTCGCGTTCTCCCCGGCCGATGCGACTCGGGATGTGGGTGGTAGTCGTCCGGCTCCGCCCACGGAGCCCGTTGGGTCGACTCTGAACTCCCTCCCTTCCCGGGAGCCGGAGCGACCCCTGCCCAACTTCGTAGTTTTTACGAAGCCCTCCACTCTATTTTTGGGCAGCCCGACTCCGCCGGTGCGCCTTCGGGCCCCGCGGACTCGGCTGGGGGCTCTTGGCCTTCGATGCCGGCGGCTTCGGCCCCAGCACCGCAGGGCCCCCAGGATCCAGCTCGGCGCCGGTCGACCTTACGACACCTCCGCCGGCGCCGAATCCATTGACGACACCTCCGCCCCTTCCGACGCCGGTTGTGTCTCCAACTGACGCCGACCCCAGCCCCCTCGACGTGGAAACGGAGCCGGACCGGCATTGACCGATGTCGGTACCGGCGCCGACCGGTACTTTTGTACCCCTGTTCTCCCCTGGTGTTCCCTATCGCCCTGAGTGGCTACCAGAGGAGGGTGAGGAGTACTGGGAGGGGTCTGTTGACCCTCTGGCAGACCAGTTGGAAGAACCGGACTGGAGAGAGGAGTTGGGTGAGGCCAGTGGTCTGGATACCTCTCCAGACCTTGGGATGCTTTCTCCCCCTACCTTGGCTACGGAGGATGGAGCCTCATACGCAATGGTGTTGCGTAGGGCGGGTGAGGCCTTGGGTCTTGAGCTTCCTATGGTGGCGGTCAGGACCAACCTCCTGACCGAGGTGCTTCAACCGGCAGCGGCCTCTTCGGAGCTCCTGCTGCCGTTCAATGAAGGTCTCATGGACATCCTTCTGGGCACTTGGTCCAAGCCCAGCACAGGGGCTCCTGTGGATAGGATGATTGCCTGACGCCACCGCCCGGCCCCGGGTGACCCCATTTTCCTCTCCCAACACCCTACCCCCTAGAGCTTGGTGGTCCAAGCCTCAACTTCCAAGGGCGCATTCCCTACCGCTCCACCTGATGGGGAATCCAAGAAGCTGGACCATTTTGGGAAGAAGATGTTTTCTTCCGCCAGCTTAGGACTGCGGTCGGTGAACACCGCATGTCTCTTGGGCCGTTACTCCTATTCTGTATGGGACATGGTTGCGCAGGTGCTGCCACAGTGCCCGGAGGAGGCCCGTGCCTTGCTCTCCCGTGCAGTTGCCGAGAGGAGAGACGCAGCGAAGTTCGCCATACGATGTGAGCTGGACACCGCCGACTCGCTTGGCAGGACGATTTCAACGTCTGTAGCCCTGAGACGCTACGCCTGGCTGAGGTCCACTGGCTTTTCGGGTGATGTCCAATCTACACTTTTGGACATGCCCTTTGATGGCCGTCGCTTGTTTGGCGACAAAGCAGACAACGCGCTCGAGCGCTTTAAGGACTCCAGGGCTACTGCCAGATCATTGGGCCTCTCTTCTACCTCTCCTCCCGCGCAGTCTGCTTAACGCCCCTTTCGTGGCTATGGAAGGGGTGCCCCGCCACGTTCTGTCCAGAGCCACAGGCCTGCGCAATCTGTCCAGCCTCTGCGTGGCCGTGGACCTGGGGCCCACCGTCATGGGTCAGGGGGCCAGCAGGCGGGCCAGTCCACCAGCGCCCCCTCTGCAGCAGCCTCCAAGCCCTCCTAGTCCGACCTTTCGGGGCCACCAGATGCCAGTGGGCGGCAGGATTCGCCATCACCTCCCCCACTGGCTCAACATCACGTCGGGCAGGTGGGTTTTGCAGATAGTCCGAAGGGGCTACTCCCTCCCCTTCGAGACTACCCCCCATCCATGCCACCTCAATTCCATCTCATGTTGTAGGATCACTTGGCCCTTCTCCGCTAGGAAGTTACGGCTCTCTAGGCCAAGGGAGCCTTCAAGCGAGTTCCTGTCCCAGAAGTAGGCTGTGGTTGTTATTCCCACTACTTTCTGGTGCCCAAGAAGGACAAGGGCCTGCGTCTTATCTTGGATCTCAGGAACGTCAACCGCTTCCTCCGGAAGGAGAAGTTCAGGTTGTTGACATTGGCTCAGGTCCTGTCTGCCCTCGACCCTGGAGACTGGGTGGTAGCGTTGGACTTGCAGGATGCTTATTTTCACATCCCCTTCCTGCCCGCCCACAGGCGCTACCTGCGGTTCACGGTAGGCCACGAGCACTTTCAGTTTACCGTGCTCCCCTTTGGCCTTACCAGCGCCCCTCGGGTGTTCACGAAAGTGATGGCGGTGGTCGCAGCTCATCGGCGCAGATCAGGGGTTCCAGTCTTCCCTTATCTCGACGACTGGCTGTTGAAGGCGGGCTCTCCCCAGGCTGTCGTTTCCCACCTCCAGACTACGGCCGACCTCCTGCATTCGCTGGGGTTTACCATCAATGTGCCGAAGTCACACCTGATTCCCTCTCAGAAGCTTCTTTTCTTTGGAGCGGTTCTGGACACAGCGCAGTTTCGGGCTTATCCTCCCGAGTAGCGAGTCCGGGATATTCGGGCTATGATTCCGATCTTTCAGCCTCTATCCCGGGTTTCGGTCAGAATGACCCTGAGGCTACTGGACCTTATGGCCTCCTGCATCCTGCAGGTGGACAATGCCAGATGGCAAATGCGGTCTCTGCAGTGGGACCTGAAGTTCCAGTGGGCACAGCATCAGGGGAATCTTTCCGATTGCGTCCAGATCTCGGAGGGCACTGCACACCAATTGCAGTGGTGGCTTACGAACCAGGATTGGGTCCACGGCAGGTCCCTCTCCCTTCCCCAACCAGAGTTCACAGTGGTGACAGATGCATCACTTCTGGGGTGAGGGGGCCACATGGGAGAGGTTGAGATCAGAGGCCTCTGGTCTCCAGCGGAGTCTGGGCTCCATATAAACTTTCTGGAGCTCCGGCCGATCCGTCTTGCACTGAAGGCTTTCCTTCCTTCTGTGAAAGGAAGAGTAGTGCAGGTGTTCACGGACAACACCACCACCATATGGTACTGCAACAAACAGGGCAGGGTGGGGTCGTGGACCCTATGTCAGGAGGCTCTTCGCCTTTGGAGATGGCTGGAACATTAGGGCATGTCCCTGGGGGTTCAACATCTGGCAGGTTCTCTGAACGCCTGGGCGGACGGACTCAGCCGCTGGTGCATTATGGATCACGAATGGCGTCTTCACTCAGAGGTGGGGCAAGGTCTGTTTCAACGGTGGGGAGAGCCTTGGTTAGATCTATTCACCACCTAAGCAAATGCGCAATGTCAGCAGTTCTGCGTGCCTGTAAGAGACATATATTAGTTATGGATTCCTCACCGCCCCACCCATCCTCCGCGTTCTGCGAACTGACTTATAGGGTAAAGAGCTCCCTTTCAGGACCCTAGTTTTGTGCACCAGTGGTCAGTGTCTTGCATGGCTCTGCGCTTCTGGCGTGGAATGTCGTGTAAAGAACTGACGTCACCGCGCAGGGGCGTCGTCTAAGTAGATACCTCGACGTCATTCCGGTGATCACGACGCCAACAACGAACGCGGAGTCGACCGACGCCACCTACCGATGCGCAGGGGTACTGCTGAAGAAAAATTCTCTGGATCCAGTCTGACGCATGGGGGTAATTCTAAGGTGAGGAATCCATAACTAATGTATGTCTCTTTCAGATATATCGTTACCGAAGGTAAGTAACTTGTTCTTCACTGTATAGTCCATACCTTGTAGGGAAATGGACCACCTCAAAAGTTTGGGGTTTTCACCCTTCATCTGTTTAAGCCATAAGAGGGGCTTGTGGTCTGTCTGAACAATGAAGTGAGTGCCAAACAGGTATGGCCTCAGCTTCTTCAAGGTCCAGACCACAGCAAAGGCTTCCCTCTCAATGGCTGACCAACGTACTCCCTGGGGGTCAACCTTCTGCTGATAAAAGCTACTGGTTGAGCCTGGCCCTCTGCATTAAGTTGTGATAACACAGCCCCTACCCTATCTCAGATGCATCTGTCTGGACAATGAAACTTTTGGAGTAGTCTGGACTTTGCAGGATGGGAGCAGTACACATGGCTTGCTTCAGGTCACCAAATGCCTTTTGACAGCTTACTGTCCACTGATCTTTCTTGGGCATTTTCTTAGATGTAAGGTCATTCAGGGGAGTCACTGCGGACCCATATCCCTTTACAAATCTTCTGTAGTACCCAGTCAGGCCCAAGAAAGCTTTGACCTGAGTCTGGGTAGTGGGAGCAACCCAGTCCACAATGGTCTGGATTTTGCTCTCCAATGGTTGAACCTGGCCTCCACCTACCAGGTGGCCCAAGTATAGAACCTTACTCTGCCCTATCTGGCAATTAGTGACCTTGATAGTGAGGCCTGCCTTTTGCAGGGCCTCTAGAACATTTCTGAGGTGGACCAGGTGATCCTCCCAGGTGGAGCTAAAGACAGCTATATCATCTAGATATGCTGCACTATAGCTTTCCAGGCCTGTGAGAACTTTGTTCACCAGCCTCTGAAATGTGTCAGGTGCATTTTTCAGACCAACGGGCATTACAATACATTGATAATGCCCACTAGGGGTTGATAATGCTGTTTTTGGCTTGGCATCCTCAGCTAGCCTGATTTGCCAGTAGCCAGCAGTCAGGTCAAATGTACTCAGAAACGTGGCTGAGGCCAAAGTTTCTATGAGTTCATCTGCCCTTGGAATTGGATGGGCATCAGTTCTAGTGACTGCATTGAGACCTCTGTAGTCCACACAAAACCTCATCTCTCTTTTTCCACCCTTGGTGTGAGGTTTTGGCACAAGGACTACTGGACTAGGCCAGGGGCTATCTGAAGGCTCAATGACCCCCAACTCCAGCATCTTTTGGACCTCTGTCCTGATGCAATCCCTGACATGATCAGGCTGTCTGTAGATTTTACTCTTAACAGGCAGGCTGTCACCTGTGAACACTTCATGGGTACACCAGGTGGTTTGACTGGGTGTCAGGGAGAACCTGTGTCTGTACTGATTGAGGACTTGCCTACAATCAGTTTGCTGTTGGTCAGTGAGGCTGCCTGCCAAGGATACTCCATCCACTGACCCATCATCAGGGTTCTGAGAGAGGAGATCAGGGAGAGGGTCACTTTCTTCCTCCTGTCCCTCATCAGTTGCCATGAGCAAGCCCACGTCAGCCCTGTCCACAAAAGGTTTAAGGCGGTTCACATGAAGTACCCTAAGGGGACTTCTGGGAGTACCTAGGTCCACTAAGTAGGTGACCTCACCTTTTTGTTCAAGTATAGTGTGGGGGCCACTCCACTTGTCTTGGAGAGCTGCTGGGGCAACACGCTCCATCACCCACACTCCCTGGCTTGGCTGGAAAACAGTCAAGACAGCCTTTTGGTCATGCCAAGCTTTTTGAAGCTCTTGGCTGGCCTCCAGGTTTTTACTGGCCTTCTTCATGTACTCAGCCATGCGTGAACGCAGGCCAAGGACATAGTCCTCAATATTCTGTTTAGGAGGCTTGAGAGGTTTCCCCCAACCTTCCTTCACTTGACACAATGGACCCCTAACTGGATGTCCAAACAGAAGCTCAAATGGGCTGTAGCCAACCCCATTCTGAGGAACCTCTCTGTAGGCAGAGAGAAGGCACGGTAGTAAGACATCCCATTTTCGCCTAAGCTTTTCTGGGAGTCCCATGATCATACCCTTGAGGGTCTTGTTGAACCTTTCAACAAGGAACATTGGCAAGATAAGCAACACTCAGAATCTGACATCAGATGGATTATCCTGGAAAAAGTACACAATCCCAAGGATAATAACATCAATGGCCTTAGAGGCAAGAGAGAAGTATACTGGATGTACACTCTCCAGACTGCTATCACAGGACTCAATGAACATTTACCATGGCAAAACGCATTACTGTGACTGGTCCACCCGCTTTGTTGCCTTCTACCTATGGGCTCTAGATAATTACCTGGTTTTTGCTCCCACGGCGTCCCAGACCATGTGCTATGATTCCCGTATTCTTTGTCTGGAATGGGTCCATCAGTTCTGTACTCCAGATGCTGTTTATCTGAATGCTGCTTAGGTCCTCGTGATATTTGTATTGTTATTTGTGCCATCTGGTGGCCTCTTTCCCGCCCATCCCATGTCTGAAACATCCCCCAGTTGTGCTTTTACCCAGTAGTACCGTTATCCATCCGTAAACGGTGGTCCAGCAGTACTAGAACCCAGGACCTGACATGTCTTTTTTCGATCTTAGACTTTTTATGATTCCATTTACTATATGTGACCCTCCACCACTAGTATTACGTGGTTTTCTCTTTTCTTTTGCCATTACCTTGCTCCTCAAGTCTCTTTGCGGGCATGTGTGGATGGCAGACGGGGTTTACACTTTCACCTCCTCCATCATGGCGCCCCTTTCTCACCTATTCCGCTTTCATTGCGTCGGCCGTTCCATACTTTCTCATCATAGCCTGCGCAGGCTTTGTCACCACGCATACTTTCCAATATGGCGGCCGGGTTCTACGCTTAGACCTCCACCAATATGGCGCTCGTATTTACCCATACTGTCGTACGTCGACCGGTGCTCTATGCTTCCCCATTAGGAAGTATTTCAGGTGTATTGAGTTTCTTTGCGGTAGTCACGTCCAGCCCATATAAGCCGGGATGTTCTTTGATTTCAACTGCTTACCCCGATGGAGGGAGAGACCCCCCTTTTCTGTGGCCCACAAAATTACATAAGGTATGTAGATTTGTGTAGGAGATAGCCTACCCAGGATTACTCCCTTAGGTGGGGGCCCATATTGTTAGAAATCTCACCCCCGTTTTGTTTTGTTTCTTATCACTAGCCACAACCATGAAGTGTTCAGGACTTCCGTAGTGTCGGTCGTCAAGGTTTTCTATATTGCATATCTCACATCATCCCCTACACATGCCTATGTAAGTATGCAGGATATCTTCATAGCATACCTGTTCTTAACTGTCTTTAACTTAGTTTAATTAAGGGAATATATATATTTTCTGTGTTGGTTTCACCATACAGGATTTTATTTACCGGTAATCAAGTTTGTGGATTATTAAGAACTTCCCTTATTGCATCCAGAAGTCATTGGTTCGGTTACTCCCCCGCGACATAGCGTTTAAACCCTGGGGTAAGTCTACCTTCTCTTTTTTATTTTTAAGATTTGGTAGTTATTCTCTTTTTTGCGGTCTGACGTTTGCTTGGGGAGCTTTCTGTAGTATGCCGTTTTCATTATAACTACTAACTCCATTAAGGGTCCCGTTTCTATCGTATTGGCGCCCTATTGTAGATACTTTTTGTAATCTGCTAGCATTCTCTCTTTATACAGCAGACTCAGCTCAGTTTTCTTAAACCCTAGCACTGCTAAATTTTTGTGAGGCATCAGCAGTAAGGCATTAGGTTTAAGCTTAGGTAGTAGTCATACCTCATAGTATCACTCAACATAGCATTTAGTGATCATTTTTCTCCCACTGCAGACCGCTATATTCCTTATCAAGAGAGCATCCCCTTTTTGACTGATGCTAATACGACATCCTGACCTTCCGGGCTGTTAAGCTTTCTCATCGCTGCAGCCACATAGTAGGTTCATTGTAGGAGTTTAATATTTCTGTTTATATTTGTCTTGACTGGTTATTTACTTTATTCCTTAACTTTTGGTACTTGGGACTTACACTAATCTGCATATTTCCTTCTTTTATCACTGGGTCGAATTGTCCTACCTACCTCTTGTGCACTTTTTATTCTGTTCTATTTTTCACTTTTGTATTCGGTCTTTTTCTCCACAGCCCCTTATGAATTGCCTATTTGAAAATCATCATTTATACTTTGTTCCATTGTTCCCACAGATTATGTATATACACATGAATGTAATATGATACAAGAGCCCCTTACACCACGCTATATAAAATGCTCATGGTCTACAGATGAAATTCTGACTACAAAGTGAATTGTATCGGCTGCGCCCTGACGAAGGAACTGTTGGCAAAGGTTCCACTCCGAAACGCGCGTCGGCGCTGTTCTCAGTCTTGAAATTATTTTTGTATTTTGTGTATGGCAACTGTTTTTTGTTAGTTAGTGTGTTATGTACAATTTATGTCCTGCTTAGTTGGGTTATGTATGGTATGATTGATGTTCGTGGGGTTTGTGGTGTCATATTGTTTCTATATATCCTCTGTATTGTTTTTGCTTTATAGGTTTCTTTATTTTGAATACTGTACAGTAAAGTTTTTTATATAAATGAATTTACATATATATTTTTTTAAAACGAGACTTTTTGATATAATACATTTTTTTATAAATAGTTGCGTTGTGGGACAATGTTGCTGTTTCCCATCTAGGATGTATGACCTATGCATTAATTAATGATTAGGGAGAGGTTTTCGTGTTTGTGTCTGGAACCTTTCAACAGGCCCATTGCACTGTGGATAGTAGGGTGTGGTCAACTTGTAGTTTACTCCACACTCTTTCCACATGGCAGTGATATAACTAGACATGAGGTTTGTACCGTTGTCTGTTAAAACCTCCTCAGTGATACCCGCTCTGGATAAGATTCCCAGGATGGCCCTGGCCACTACAGTAGCTGTAGTGGTTCTAAGGGAAATGGCCTCTGGATACCTAGTGGCATGGTCCACCACCACTAGTATATAACGGTGCCCAGATGCAGTTGGAGGGTTCAAGAGACCAACAATATCAATCCCTACCCTCTCAAAGGGGACCCCAACCACTGGAAGTGGAATCAAGGGGGCCTTTGTGGTGCCACCTGACTTACCACTGGCTTGGCAAGTGGCACAGGAGCGACAAAACTCCTTTGTGTCTTCAGACATATTGGGCCAGTGAAAGTGAGGGACAAGCCTGTCCCAAGTCTTGCTTTGCCCTAAGTGTCCTGGAATATCATGTGCCAGGGAGTGTAGGAAACCTCTGAACCTCTGGGGTATTACCAACTTCCTGGTGGCACCTGGCTTGGGGTCTCTACCTTCAGAGTACAGCAGTCCATCTTCCCAATAGATCCTATGGGACCCACTGATATCCTCTGCTTCCTCAGCAGCAGCTTGTTGTCTGAGGGGTTCAAGAGAGGGGCAAGTCTGCTGCTCCAAACTCAAGTCTGCCCTGGAAGGGCCCCCTGCCCCCAAGAACTCGCCTGGTCAGGCCCAAGTTCCTCTGGGACAGTTCATTCACAGGGGCTGAGATAATCTCCCTCAGGAGGTTGCTCTTCACTAGGAGTTTGTGAGGAGGGCAATTCCTTACCCTTCCTGCTCCTTGTCTTGTGAGGCACCTGGTCCATTTTTCCAGGATCCAGTGCCTTGTCAGTGCTGAGCTGTTTGGCCTGAGCCCTGGTGACAGGAAAACACACTGGCAGAGATGCCCAGCATCTCTGCATGAGTCCTGAACTCCACTTCAGCCCAAGCTGAAGTTTCTAGATCATTGCCCAATAAACAATCTACAGGTAGGTCTGGAGATATCACAGCCTTTTTAGGTCCAGTTACCCCTCCCAAGCTGAGGTTCACAACTGCCAAGGAATGGTCAGTCCTGACATTGCTAGCGTTGGTGACGTGGTACATTTGTCCAAGTATGATCTGATCAGGGGACACAAGTTTCTCTGTCACCATAGCGACACTGGCCCCTGTGTCCTTGTAAGCCATTGCTTCTTTTCCATTTATCAAAGGCTGTTGTCTGTACTTGCCCAAGTTAGTGGGACTGACCAGTAAGGTTGCAAGGTCTATGCCACCATCACAGACTAGATCAGCCTGAGCTGGAGTTCTGACTAAGTCAGAACCCACTTCAGAACCCAAGGTTAACCCCACTAATCCCTTGGTTGTTGTACTACCACTTGTACTTGTGCTAGGGGGAGCAGGTGCCTTAGGGGCAGTGGTAGTAGGAGGTTCCTTGGCCTTTGGACAATCAGCATCCCTTGTCCAATGGATCTTCACCTTACAAAAGTAGCACCAACGTTTCTTTTTGCCTTTCTTGGAATTTTGGGACTCCCTCCCAGATGCAGGTTTTTGGGGCCCTAGTGAAGACTCTTTTTTATCTTTAGCCTTGTCCCCACCTTATCCTGAGATTTAGAAGAATCTTGCTTCTTCTGGTCACCTCTATTACCATGGTGTTTCTGCTTAACCCTGGTGCAGACCCATTTGTCTGCCTTCTTTCCCAATTCTTGGTGAGAGGTCAGATCAGAGTCCACCAGGTACTGATGCAAAAGTTGGTTCTGACAGTTATTAAGGATGTGCTCCCTCATAATCAAATTGTACAATCCTTCATAGTCCTGTACCTTGCTTCTATGAAGCCAGCCTTCCAGAGCCTTAATAGCACTGTCTACAAAATCTACCCACTCCTGGGTGTGTGCCTTCTGGGTGTCTCTGAACTTAATCCTATACTGTTCAGTGGTTAAGCCAAACCCATCTTTGAGAGCACTCTTCAGTACTGAGTAATTGTCAGCATCCTCTTCCCCAACAGCGAGGAGCTTATCTCTACCTTTGTTAGCAAAAGAGAGCCACAGGTTAGCTGCCCACTGCCCTTGAGGGACCCTCTGAACTTTAAAGGCCCTCTCCAAAGCAGTGATCCTGGTAAGGAGGAACTACCCTGCTCAGGTTACTATTGTCAAAAGATGTTTCTCTGATTCTAGGGACATTGTTGCTGCCACCATTGGACTCTAGTCCCAGTTTCTTCCTAGCCTTCTGTACTTCCAGGGACTCTTTGTCCAGGGCCAATTGATCTCTCCTGAGCCCAAGCCTTGCTTTCTCAAGTTCAAGCATTTGGTATTCCCTGTCCAAAGAGCTGTCCCTCTTACTAGATATGGAGGTCCCTATGGAATGAATGGAAGATTGGATTCTCTAGAGGAGGATCTAGGCCTCCCTTGTCTACTGTGGATCCTCCCAGGAAGAACAAAGGGTATCTCCTCTGTGCCATCTGCAGTATGCCCTCAGGGGTCAGAGTTTGGCAGGTTGGAATCGTTTGAGTCCTCCTGCCCATAACCAGAATTGAGGTAATCAGGGAGAGCCCCTGATGCTCCCTCTTCAGGAGTATCCCCACCCACATTTTCCTGGTCTCTGGCCTCTACAGGATGACTATCATCCTTATTTAGCAGCTCTAAGAGCAGCTTAATGGTGGGGTTGCCACCTGTCTTTATCTTTCTAAGACTACGCAGGGTCTTTAGTTCCTGGAACTTTAGACCACTGTACTTAGCAGACTGGGGTACACTAGCATCCTCAACTAAAGATATGGTTCTAGGTGTAGTGAGGTGTTGCGCCTACCTACCCTAGTGGAAACTAAACTCTCTGAGGTTGGAGAAAAGGGTTGTGGTAGACCCTTAACTACCCAACCCTAAGTTCAGTAGAACTTACTTATTCTAAGCTGTATTATATGTGCCTAATGTTAGTGATGGTAAAACAATGCAGGCTTTGATCCCTGCCGCTGCACACCAATGTGAGAAGCTGGCTTGGTATATGATGCACACTTGTGTAAGTGGGGCACCCTGCACCAATCCAGACAACCCTTATGGTGATTTTAGTGGTCTTAGACTAGCTTATAAAGCTCTCTAAGTAGTAGCTTTGGAGAGCAGCCTTCAGGCGTAGTCCAGAAGGAGTGTAAAGCAGCTTGTTTTACCAGAACATAATCTTATAGGTATAAATTAAGCGAAAAAGAACCAAACAGTGTATTTATAAAAATATGTATTTATTATAAGACACTCACTAACACATACAGATATCTCCTAGCCGGAGATATACACAATGCACACAATACTTTTCAATAGAAACAGGTAAGTAGCACGAAATACACAGTGATCACCAGGAGGAGACCAAACCATATACTAAAATAGTGGTATGTGAACCACGACTCGAGTCAAGGCTGTACCCGGAAGACGTAGGACTGCCGGGGACCCAAGAAACCACCCGAGGAAAGTAACTTGGAGCCCCACGGAAGCCCTGTGCAGAGTGGGAACACGACCGCGGGATCAATGCAAGTCAATGGGTGACTCACAGTTGCAATTTTAAAGTAGAAGGACCCTTCCCAATGGACCCTTAAGAGACACCGTGGAAGACAGAAGGTTGAGCCACCTCACCCGTGGATACCCTAGGAACCAGGATACCTACACCAGGGAAGCCTGGTGCATAGGTGTGAAGTGGCTGCGGAAACTGCAGTCGAACTCAATGGAGGACTTCAGGAAGATGCTGCTGCTGGAGAAGGTGGAAGTGTCCGGTGGAACCCAAAGGTGGATTCAAGTCGAGAAGTACCTGCAAGCAGCAGAGGGGACAGAGTTTAGGCTACTTGGAAGTGACCAGGAGGCCCGGAAGACGAATGCCCACCAAAGTTGAGTTTTGCAGGAGAGTTGACGGTGACCTTGTAGCTGCAGCTGTGAGGACCAGGCGACACTGTGGAAGACCAGGAGCTGTTCACGAGCTGTCCCACGACGGATGTTGAGAGTTGAGGGGGTCGGTGTCCGTTGGGAGCACCAACAAGCCTTGGCAACTGCAAACAACGTGGAAAGCGAAGAAGGTGCAGTGTCAGGACAGCAAGGTCCTGGTGACTCACCACAACCAGGGGAGTCAGGGCAGGCCCAAGCAATCAGGGGGCCCTACAGAAATAAAAGAAGACCCTCAAGAGGACCCACAGGCCATAGGCACTGGAGTCGTTAGAGGACCTCGAGCAGCTCACCAAAGATGCAGGCCCATGGTGCAAGTGATGTGGTGAGGACGAAGATCTTGGTCACAGGAGATGCTTGAGATGGGGGCTACTTGGAGCCCGAAGATCTTGATGGAGGGAAGCCAACAAGCCTTTGCAACAGCACGTCGACGCGGTGCACAGGGGTTCGGTTCCTGCGGCTCCGACGAGGGATACTGGCCTCAAACTTGGTGAGTGGACAGGGCAGGCCTCGAGGGATGTGAAAAACCACCACCTGTGTTGCTGAGCCTTTCGGAGTCTGTGGGAGCCCAGTATCAGCAGACTCGTCAGCTTAGTTGCGGTGCCTGCAGATGCAGGGAAGTGACTCCTTCACTTCAAGGGAGATTCCTTCAGATGTCTCGGATGCCCACAGGCCTTGGAAGTTTCCTGTGTGGAGCACAGGCACAGACGTTGCAGCAGACTAGCAGGGCAACAAGATCAGGAGCAGCAGGAGTTTTCCCAGTTGCAGCCTTGATGCCCTGAGTGAAGTCCAGCGAAGTGCAGAGTGCCCAGACGGTCGCAGTAGAAGTGGTGCCTTGAAATGAATCTTGTCCCACTATGAATCAAGGGTCCCACCCTCAGGTAAGCCCTTAAATACCTTAAGGAAAGGGTTGGGACGATTCAGGGTTCCCTCCCACAGGAGGGGTCGGACAGTGGGGAGGATGCTCTCATGTCCTTTGTCCAGTTTTGTGCCAGAGTGGGAGCCAAAGGTTTGAACTGGACTATGCAAGGAGGGCACCAAATGTGCCCTTCAAGTAGACTTAGTGGCGCTGGCAAGCGCTTCCACCTGGCCCAATACACTAAACCCTGTCTGGGAGGTGGTCACACCTCCCTGTGACAGGATACCTATTGTTCTGCCTTTCCCTGCTCGAGCTTGGCTCAGCAGCAGGAGGGCAGAATCGTGTCTCTGGCCGGCAGCAGCCCTAGCATGCTGTTTGGTTCTGGTTACTGGTACCGGGAGCACTGAGGGCCTCTCAGAGGAGCTTTACAGGGCATGAAATCATACCTCCCACACCGTTTACGGTGTGGGGGTATGATTTCAACATGTGTGATACCAAACATGATAGGGTTTGTTACAGCCAGTTTAGAGATGGTCATCGCGTAATGACGCATGGCCACTCTATGTATCGTAATGGCTGATGCACTTAAAGCCCGGAAGAATGGACTCCGAGGGCTGTAGGGGTGTCCTGCTCATGCAGGGGCATCCTCACACTTTGAACCGAGCACCCTGCCTTCAGGATTAAAAGGCCTGCTTTAGTTTAGTTTAGTTTAGTTTATAAGCTTATATAGCGCGTGAATCACCCCCTGAGGGGTTTCTCGGCGCTTGTGGATTTGCAGAAGAAGTTGTGACGGTGGGCTGATCTAAAAAAAGGCGGTTTTCAGAGCCTTTCTGAATTTCAAGTGGTCAGGGCATTGTCTTAAGGCCTATGGAAGCTGGTTCCATATGAAAGGTGCCTGGTATGAAAAAGCCTTTCCTCCTGTTCGTGTTTTTTTAATCCTGGGGATTTTGAGCAGGGATTTCGACCGTGATCGCAGGTCCCTTAGGGGGATATATTGATGAAGCCTCTCCGCCAAATAGGAGGGTCCATTTCCCCATATTGCCTTGTGTGTCAGGCAACAGATCTTAAACTTCACCCGTTTCCGTACAGGTAACCAATGTAGTTGTTGTAGGAGAGGGAGAGAAGCTGATCTGTAAGGTGCGTTCAAAACTAAGCATGCTGCAGTGTTTTGTACCACCTGAAGGCGATTTAGAGCGGACTCGTTGGCCGCGATCAGTAGAGCATTACAATAATCTAGTTTACTCAGAACCAGGGTTTGAATAAGTCTTTCGCAGGGGGTCAGGGAGATAGCGGAAAGCTCTTCTCAGCAGGCCCAACATATGGAAGCATGCGCCAACAGTGTGGGCTACATGCTCTTTCATTGTTAGAGTCTGATCAAGACGCACCCCTAGATTTTTTGCTGTTGTTTTTGGGGCTGGAACAGTTCCCAACTCTTTAGGCCACCAGCTTGGTGCCCATAATAGCGGGGCCTCTCCGAAAAGCATGATTTCCGTTTTTCCTGCATTCAGTTGCAAAAAATGATTTCTCATCCATTGTGAGATGGCCAGCGTGCCGGAAGAGAAGGAGGCTTGGGCTGTCTGGGATGACTTATTAAAGGAGAAGGTAAGTTGGGTGTCGTCTGCATAGGATTTTGGGACAAACCCATAGTTCCTTAATAGTGCGGCCAAGGGGGCAATGTAGATGTTGAACATAGTTGGGCTCAAACATGAGCCCTGAGGCACTCCCTTGGTCCGTTCTTTTGTATTGGACCGATATGGGCCCAGATTAATAGTCTGGGTGCGATTAGAAAGGAAGCTAGTCATCCATTGCAGTGCCACTCCCCCAATCCCCGCTTCCCTCATTCTACTGAGCAGAGTCTGGTGGTCGACCATATCAAATGCGGCGGAGAGGTTTTAGGGGTGACTTATAGGTTTTAAGTGCAGTGACCTTAGATATAGGGAAACCTATATCTTTTGTAAGTGGTGCTAGCACCAGCTTACACAGGCTGCAATGGCAGGCCTGTAGTTACAATCTGAAAGAAACACGTTAGTTATAGATTCCTTACGTTAGAATTACGCCCAGGCGTCAGACTGGATCAGGAAAGTTTTTTCGTCAGCAGTGCCTCTGCACGTCGGAAGATGGCGTCTGTCGGCTCCGCGTCCGCCGTTGGCGTCGTGGTCGCCGAGATGACGTCGCGGCAGCTACTTAGCCGCCGCCCTCGCACGCTGACGTCAGTTCTTTTTCCGCGCCAGCCAGCGCAGATCCGGAGAGAGCGGTACCTCCAGTCATTTTTTGATTGACTTTTTTGAGCGACTTTTGTCGACGTCTTTTTTGAGTCTACGACTCCTGGTGCACGAGGGATGCCCGGCTTCAAGGCCTGCAGTTCCTGTAACCGGCTGTCGGTTACGGATCCGCATCGCGTGTGCCTCTTTTGCCTGGAGCGCCGTTCGAGGTCCCGGTCGCGAGGGAGGTCGAGGGACCGGTCGCAGAGCCATCACCACTCGTCCAAGTCATCGAAGTCTTCGCACTCGGGGTCGGGTAAGTCGAAGCACAAAAAGAAGTCAAAGAAGCATCATCGCTCTTCGGCTTCTCCCTGTCGGTCGGCTGACGTGACGAGGGATGCGGGCGGTGCCCCTCCCGCGGTTCCGTGCGCGGAACCCAAGGAGCCGACTCGGAGTTCCCCCCCTTCCCGGGACCCGGAGCAACTCCCACCCAACTTCGTAAATTTTATGAGGCGATGCATGTCATCTTCGGGCGACCCGAACCCGCCGGCGCGCCTTTGGGCCCCGCGGACTCTGTTGGGGGGCCTCGGCTTTCTCCGCCGTCGGCTCCGGCCACGGCGCCGCAGGCCCCCAGTGGATCTAGGCCTGGATCCGGATTGGCGCCGCTTCCTCTGGCACCGCAAGCACAACCGACGCCGGTCGTAACCCGGGCCGGTGTTGACCCCGGCCTCCATCCCGAGGTGGACCCGGCGCCGGACCGGCATCGCCTGACGCCGGATCCGGCACCGAGTGGGGTTTTTGTGCCCCTGTTAACTCCTGGGGTCCCTTTTCGGCCAGATTGGCAACCTGAGGATGAGGAAGAGGACTGGGAGGGATCAGGTGACCCTTTAACTGATCAACTAGGATCTGAACAGGACTGGAGAGAGGAACTGGGGGACGCCAGTGGTCTTGATACTTCCACTGACCTTGGCATGTTGTCTCCTCCTACCGTGGCTACGGCCGCCGGGAGGGATGTGGCGAAGTTTACCATCCGTTGTGGGCTGGATACCGCCGACTCTCTGGGCAGGACAACTTCAACATCGGTAGCCCTTCGTCTCTACGCCTGGATGAGATCGACTGGCTTTTCGGGGGATGTCCAGAACACCTTGATGGACATGCCTTTAGATGGCTGTTGCCTTTTTGGCGCCAAAGCGGACAACGCTCTAGAGCGTTTCAAGGACTCACGGGCTACGGCCAAGTCCTTGGGCCTCTCCAGCCGCCCAGCGCAGACTGCTTTTTGCCCCTTTCGTGGCTACAGAAGGGGTGCCCCACTATGTCCCCACTAAATCCCACCCAGTGCCACAGGCCGCAGCAAGTTACCCAACCTTCGCGCGGCCGGGGACGCTGGAACCAATGCCGTGGTTCAGGGGGCCAGCGGGCAGGCCAGTCCACCAACCCCCCCTCTGCAGCAGCCTCCAAACCTTCCTAGTCTGACTTTGCAGGCCCATCAAATGCCAGTGGGCGGCAGGATATGCCATCACCTCCCCCACTAGCGCACCATCACGTCAGACAGGTGGGTTTTGCAAATAGTCCGAAGGGGCTACTCCCTCCCCTTCGAGGCTACCCCTCCAGCCATGCCACCTCAATACCACCGCATGTCGGAGGATCACCTGGGCCTTCTCCAACAGGAAATTTCGGCTCTCTTGGCCAAGGGAGCCATCGAGCGCGTTCCTGCCCCAGAAGTAGGTCATGGTTGTTATTCCCACTACTTTCTGGTGCCCAAGAAGGACAAGGGCCTGCTTCCTATCTTGGATCTCAGGAACGTAAACCGCTTCTTCCGGAAGGAGAAGTTCAAGATGTTGACGCTCGCTCAGGTCTTGTCTGCCCTCAACCCTGGAGACTGGATGGTAGCGTTGGACTTGCAGGACGCTTATTTTCACATCCCTGTCCTGTCGGCCCACCGACGTTACCTGTGGTTCACGGTAGGCCACGAGCATTTTCACTTTACCGTGCTCCCCTTCGGCCTTACCAGCGCCCCTCGGTAGTTCACGAAAGTGATGGCGGTGGTCGCAGCTCATCTGCGCAGATCAGGGGTTCCAGTCTTCCCCTATCTCGACGACTGGCTGTTATAGGCAGGCTCGCCCCAGGCTGTCGTCTCCCACCTCCAGACTACGGCCGACCTCCTGTATTCGCTGGGGTTCTCCATCAATGTGCCGAAGTCGCACCTGATTCCCTCTCAGAAGCTCCTCTTCATCGGAGCGGTTCTGGACTCGACGCAATTTCGGGTTTATCCTCCCGAACAGCGAGTCCGGGATATTCGGGCTATGATTCCTATCTTTCAGCCTCTATCCCGGGTTTCGGTCCGGATGACCCTGAGGCTGCTGGGCCTCATGGCCTCCTGCATCCTGCTGGTCGATCATGCCAGGTGGCATATGCGGGCTCTGCAGTGGGACCTGAAGTTCCAGTGGGCGCAGCATCAGGGGAATCTGTCCGATTGCGTCCAGATCTCGGAGGGCACTGCTCGACAGTTGCAGTGGTGGCTCACGAACCAGGATTGGGTCAACGGCAGATCCCGCTCCCTTCCCCAACCAGAACACATGGTGGTGACGGACGCATCCCTTCTGGGATGGGGCGGCCACATGGGAGAGGCGGAGATCAGAGGTCTCTGGTCTCCGGCGGAGTCCGGGCTCCATATCAACCTTCTGGAGCTCCGGGCGATTCGTCTTGCACTCAAAGCATTCCTTCCCTCTGTCCGGGGAAGAGTAGTGCAGGTGTTCACGGACAACACCACCGCCATGTGGTACTGTAACAAACAGGGCGGGCTGGGGTCTTGGACCCTATGTCAGGAGGCCCTCTGCCTCTGGACATGGCTGGAACATCAGGGCATATCCCTGGTGGTTCAACACCTGGCAGGTTCCCTGAACGCCAGGGCGGACGAACCCAACCGCAGGTGCATGATGGATCACGAATGGCGTCTTCACTCGGAGGTGGTGCAAGGTCTCTTTCGACAGTGGGGAGAGCCTTGGTTAGATCTATTCGCCACCGAAGAGAATGCGCAATGTCAGCAATTCTGCGCGTTGGAATTTCCAAGACGGCACTCGCTAGGCGACGCCTTTCGTCGCGAGTGGAGTTGCGGTCTGTTGTACGCCTTTCCGCCTATACCACTTCTGCCCAGAGTGCTGAAGAAGATCATGCCCGACCGGGCCCAAGTCATCCTTGTGGCTCCGGATTGGGCACGAAGAGTATGGTATCCCGAGCTGCTCAACATGGCCATCGATCCTCCGACCAGACTACCTCTTCGGGTGGATCTTCTGTCACAGCAGCAGGGGACGGTCCTCCACCCGAACCTGTCCAGCCTCCACCTCCTTGCGTGGAGATTGAGCAGCGGCAGTTGCCGTCTTTTGATCTGCTTCCTGAAGTTTGTGATGTAATCTTGGAGGCCAGGCGTCCCTCCACTAAGACCGTATACGCCTGCCGGTGGAACATTTTTGTGGCATGGTGCACAGCAAATGCTGTGGATCCCGTTTCTGCCCCTCTTTCTGAAGTTCTCTTGTTTCTTCTTTCCTTAGCCCAGCAGGGCTCTGCTCTGGGCACTATCAAGGGCTATCTTTCGGCCATCTCTGCCTTCCTTCGGCTTCCAGATCAGCCTTCTCTTTTCAAGTCCCCGGTTGTTAATCGTTTCTTGAAAGGCATAACTCATCTCTTTCCTCCTATTCCCTTTGTTATGCCTCAGTGGGACTTGAATCTAGTATTAACCTTTTTAATGCGTGCTCCCTTTGAGCCGCTTCACAACTGTCCTTTGCGGCTTCTGACGCTGAAGACTGTATTCCTGATAGCCGTCACCTCTGCCAGAGGAGTGAGTGAGCTCCAGGCCCTTTCCTCCACACCTCCTTTCCTGTCTGTCCATCCGGACAAGGTGGTTCTCATGACTCGTCCCTCCTTCCTTCCCAAGGTTGTCACTGCCTTTCACATCGGGCATACCATCACTTTGCCCACCTTCTTTCTGTCTCCGCATCCTTCGAAAGAGGAGGAGAGGCTCCACCGTCTGGACCCAAAACGTGCGCTTTCTTTCTATCTGGATCGAACAAAACAGTTCCGGGTGGATGACCAACTCTTTGTTGGCTACGTGGGCTCCAAGAAAGGTCGGGCCGTACACAAGCGAACCATTTCTTGATGGGTCGTTTTGTGTATTAAGGCATGCTATTCTCTGGCTAAAAAGGAGCCGTCAGTGGGGCTACTCGCCCATTCCACCAGGGCGACGGCAGCCACTACTGCTTTTGGATGAGGAGTTCCTCTGAATGACATCTGTCAGGCAGCTACGTGGGCATCACTGCACATGTTTACGAAACACTACTGTCTGGACAGCCAGGTCCGGAGAGACGGCTTCTTTGGCCGTTCTGTTCTCCAGGACCTGCTGGTGTGATATTGGTTCGCGGACTCACCTCCGGGGTTGGTATTGCTGGGGTATCTATTCTAAGGTGAGGAATCTATAACTAAAGTGTTTCTTTCAGATAAACAAGTTACTTACTTTCGGTAACGATATATCTGTAAGAAACATTAGTTAGTTATAGATTCCTTACCGCCCCACCCATCCTCCCCGTTCTGCGAACTGATTTCTAGGGTTAAGGTTATCCTTTCAGGGCCCTAGTTTTGTGCACCAGGGGTCAGTGTCTTGCATGGTTCTGCGTTTCTGGCGCGGAAAGTCGTGTACAGAACTGACGTCAGCGCGCGAGGGCGGCATCTAAGTAGCTGCCGCGACGTCATCTCGGCGACCACGACGCCAATGAAGGACGCGGAGCCGACCGACGCCACCTTCCAACGTGCAGAGGTACTGCTGACGAAAAAACTTTCCGGATCCAGTCTGACGCCTGGGGGTAATTCTAAGGTAAGGAATCTATAACTAACTAATGTTTCTAACAGATATATCGTTACCGAAGGTAAGTAACTTGTTTGTTTGGGTGGTCCCTCATAGGTGGCATAATACATGTTTCAGGCCATGGGGGACCCCTGGTGTACCTATGCCCTGGGTACCTCGGTACCATATACTAGGGACTGCCAAGGGTGCACCAGTGTCCAATCTGGGATGTACTTACCATACCAATTTAGGGGAGAAAGCACAGAGACTGGGGTCCTGATTAGCAGGATCCCAGTCAGACTAGTCAGAAACAGCATAGCACCAGGCAAAAAGTGGGGGCAACCATAAAAGCAGATCCTACATTCCTACACTCAGATTTCTAGAAATTAAGATATAATTGATCCCGCTCTTGGATCCTAGACTTGCAAAAGTTGGCATACCAGATTTGGCTCCTATCAGCAGCTTAAAGATGTAAAATAAATTGTGGTTCATTAATAATTATTTAAGATGTTTCCCCTAGCATCCTATGCTGGGGTCATTTCTCTGGGATCCTTTAATAAAATTGATTCATGATTCAGTGACCCATTTCCCAACTGGGTCCGAATAGCACACACAGTCATCACTGCATATATCGTTAGTTGCCTAAAGTTACTGCAGCATGACAATGTCAACTTGGTGAATATAATCTAGCCAGTTCTCTAGTTGTACTTTTGCTGTGGTTCTGGTGATACTCCAGGATACCACTTTTAAGTTGTAGTGTAGTGTAGTGAGCTATGAAGCTATTATCACCTCCTAAATTAGACCCGTTCTTTAGCATAAGTGGCGTAATTGCGGAACACAGCTTAAAATTACATTGTCAACCATTTTCAGGCAGATCTAAAAGCAAAGAGAACCGACTATGTATAGGATTCTGGGCCACAGGTCCCTGTTGGAAGTTGGGTCTAGGATGTAGAGTGGGCCACTGCTTACCTCTACTAGGGAGCCTACAAAACTATCACAATGGCAAAATCTTTAGTTGGCTAAAATTACTGGCCCAATATAACTTTCGTTCATAATCCCCCCTGCTAATGTGGTAGCTGAAGTTTACAATGACAGAGTGACACAGTTTCCTTCACATACTTTCCCCATGGGGCATAACCCTGAAATCATACACAACATCAAATATCATCGAAATTACAATTTTTTTTTTTTAGGCCGGTGCGTAACCTTATTTTTTGGTTGTACAATAGTTTCAGATGTCTGCGATGTTAAAAGCACAACATTTGCCAAAACAAATACAGACAAACAGCAGGTGGCAAATTTATACACAAGTTATTTCCAAGGTCGGTGCTAAGGCCTTCTGCTCCTTACACATCCCCCTCTGATTCTTCACCCTTTCTCCCTCCCCTTCTTTTCTATAGTCCATCTGCTATAAGGCAATTACTATTTTGTTCCACTTGGTTCCATACAGGCATGATATTCTTAGGGTCTACTGGGGTAGCCTGTCGTCGGGCTGCATCAGCAGGAACAAATTTATTGTGATGGCTTCAACCCCTACTCTCTCAGGCCCAAGCATTGCAAGACATTTGTCAATTTCATCTAAGCGGTTAAATAACAGGTGAAACTAAGGTCCCGATTCACAAAGGTAAAGTTATACCAAAAGTCTAACATAGACCAAAAGTCCAACTTTACTACTTTTCGGTATTCACAAAGGTAAGTTACTACTAGTTATTTTACTAGTAGTAAGTTTACTATTAATAAGTTTACTAGTAGTAAGTTACTAGTAGTAACTAACCTTTGTGAATACCAAAAAGTAGTAACCTTAGACTTTAGTAGTAAATTTAGACTTAAGTCTAAGTTTACTACTTTTGGTATTCAGAAAGGTAAGTTAATACTACTAACTTTACTACTAGTAATTTTACTAGTAGTAACTTTATTACTTGTAAGTTTACTAGTAGTAAAGTTACTAGTAGTAACGTAGCTTTGTGAATACCAAAAAAGTAGTAAAGTTAGTCTAATTTTACCTTTGTGAATCGGGCCCTAAATATCTAAAATGGACTTTAGTTTTTAGCATAATAAATCGCAACTATCTGCAACTCTAACCCTTAGCTTGTCTTGTGCACTTCCTGCCACAAGAAATCTGAAATTGGCTCCCCGTATTACATGATCACATGCTCTTAGCACACCTTTCTTGCGCTTTGCTGCTGGGCCCAAATCTGGAAAGGGTATAAAATCACTTGCGGGAGTTCCATTAGGGGATAGGGATCTAGGGCTGTTCATGCCAGAATCAGTGGGGTGGTGCTGAATAAAAGCCTCAGTCATACACCTACGCTGTTGGGTGAGAGCAGGTGTCTCTTTTGAAAGAGAGATACGTCTTTATGCAAGCTTGCTCTCTTTTGAAATCACCCCTGAAGCACATTCTTGAAAGCCTTCTACTGTAGTGTTTTTACCTTCTTTCTTTGATTTCTCACCGATCTAGTGCTTGCCCATGTTTGTCAGAAGATAAACAAATAAGGGGTAGCCCAGTCTCCTATGGGCTCTGATGGGCCTGCTCTTGGAATGATCTTCGCCTGGGCAGTGCACAGCGTGAATGCTCTGTGGGATGTGAATAGCGGTTTAATAGAGCTTCAGTAGGGAGGAGGGTGGAGGGGTCAAACACCTCTGTCCACTCACTCCGGGTGTACCGGCAGAACTCTGGGTCATGAAGTTCTCCTCTTTATCGATAGAGTAGTCATGCTCTGTCTTCCTCTGAGTCTTCGGGGAGTTGTCCTCACCCATGTTTTTATTCAGGTGTCCTAATTTCCAGTCCGGAATGAATGGAGAAGCATCCCACACCTGTTCAGTACTCACTAGTTTTGATGCTGGTAATTGTTAGCGTTAAGTCCTACTCTGAACATTGTCAGATTCAATTAATGTGTGGACAGTTGCATTTAGGCGAGGATAGATTACAATGGTGATACTGTTTGGCTTTTCATTCAAGAATGTTGCCACCTTTGTTAACAAAAAGTGGCAATTTGCATAATTTGATAGTTATAACAGACAGGCTGGTCTGTGTAACTCCATCGAATGACCATTAGATTGTTTTGAAGGCTTTTGCAGGTAAGGAAAGTGAGTGATGATTTTTGGGACAGAGGGAAGTGTGGTATTAGTGTGCCATTATTTTTTTTATCTGTACATAAACTTATGTTTTAACAATAATTAGAATGTAAAGAAACGGGCTTCACTTTTTAATTTTTTTAGACCTGTTAACATTGTAGTGGGAAAAGATTCGCACAAGAAAGTTGATTAAAAAGTGGAAGTTTTCAATGCAAACTCATTTGGGTACTTACTTGATTCAGGGTCCAGGTCCATGATACTACAGGGCTTGTTTGTTCTTTATTGATATTTGTAATGGCAAAATTGTGGAATAGAATTTAAAGTGGATAATAGCTTCGATGTGGGTGATGCAAAGCTTGTATCCCAGATGGAGCGGCGCCATACTGCATTTATCATTGGATTTGTTACAAGCAAAGATGACATTCATCTAATAGGAATTAAAGCAATATGCAAGAGTAATTATAATAATTTTCTCATTTAGGAACATCAGCTCCTGTGGACAGTCTTCTGAACCCACTTGATCCCCATAATGCAATGAGAATAAAAGTAAAACTAGCCGATCTTGGTAATGCCTGCTTCGTTGTAAGTACATTAAATAAACCTTGCCTTTGCCTCTGCTTTTCAATAGGTCTGAAAAAACTAAGATATTTGATATGAGGAAAACCTCCACAAGCCCACTTTCTGATACAATATCAATAAATGTGTCAGATGTATCTGAATGTACCTTTATGTGAGATATTCTTTTCTTTTTAAAATCTTTCATTTAGCTTTTTGATGATAGAATTCTATAAAGATTGGCAAAGCATAAGCAACTTTGCAATGACTTTACAGATGTAGTAGAAGGATTCTTAGGTATCACTGACACTTTTTTCTCATTGATTTGAATGTATTGTGGGCTGATTACATACCCCACAAATTCTACAGGAGAAGTATGAGAGACACAAATCTGTTTTAGCAAAAAAGTGATGTTCTTTTAACCTTTGCAGGTATTGTACTTCAACTTGATGTACATGTGTCTCCAAAGAATCAGAGTAAATCAGATTGTCATCTAAATATCCATGAACCACACAAGTGAAATATTAGAATGCTGCTTGGATGTTAGAGTCTGACAGGCATAACTTGGTATTCAAATCAACCAAAGTTAGTGTTTAATGCAGTCTTCCACTCATCACCTTCCTTTTTCTGACCAGATGATTGTCTCCTCGGAGGTCTAGCTTAGTAAATGTTTGTGCATGTTCAACCTGATGTGAAAGAACAGATATCACAGATAACATATATCTTTTTTTTCTGTAATTCTGTTGATTGACTTAAATCAATACATGTTCTTAGCTCATCTCCCTTTTTTACACTAAAAACATGGGTGAGGATGCCAGTGGCTAGATTTTCATGTATATACTGTCAAAGGTGTTCTGTTTGAGACTCAGTAAGTGCATATACATGAATACAGTTCCAGGTTCTTTATCAATCTGGCAATCAGTCAGTCAGTCAAAGAGCTTTATTCAGCGCAATGCCAGTTAAAAAGTTAAATACAATAACATTGTTAAGACCGGGAATTCAAGCAAAACACTTGCAAATTCTTCAATAGGGTGGTAATGGGGTCGCAAAAGGGAAGGGGTCCCCAGGGGACCCCTTCCCCTTTGCAAATGCAGGGGAAAATATTTTTTAAGGGCAGGCAGTTGTCCCAGGGACCACTACCTGCCCTTAAAAATTGAAACGAAAACGTTTCATTTTTTTCTTTTTTAAATGCATCCCCTTTTCCTTTAAGGAAAACGGGCTGCATTTAAAAAAAAGAAAAACTGCTTTATTTAAAAGCAGTCCCAGACATGGTGGTCTGCTGAGCCGAGCAGGCCACCATACCTGGGAGGGCCTGCCATTCCCAATGGGGTCGCAAATTGCGAGAGGCTCATTAATATTCATGAGCCTCTCAATTTGCGACCCCATTGGGAATCGCAAACATTGTGATACACCCTGTTGTACATCCAAAATAGCGCCTCGCAAATTGCGAGTCGCAAGAAACTCGCAATTTGCAAGGTGTTATTTTGCGCGTCATACATCTGTCCCCATATTCCCTATTTGCAGGTAAAATACTTACTTTTTTTTATCAAACACATCATGAAACCATTTATTCCAGTCAAATAAGGAGTTACACATGTAATGACATGAGATGTTACAGTGCCAACTAATGCCTTAGAAGGGCGACTATTGAACAAGTCATTGTTTGGTAAATTATGTTTAACACAACAGTCAGAATTCAACTGTAAGCTTTTAGGTGCTCAACTAATGTATGGATTATACAGGGTCAATCATGGTATGCCGAAGATCACTTTAAATTGAGGCACATCAATGAAATCAAAATAAATGTTTCCATGATGACTTCCAAAACATAACAAAGGAATCTTATATAAAAAACAGACCTGAAGACAACATTGAACCATCTAGTGCCTCGATCGCTGCAGGACCTATTTTCTTAATCAGCAGTAACTATAAGGATTGAGTACATTTAATGTCCATATAATTTCCTGATGCTCCTGTATGTCATTTCTTGTGAAATGTCATGCTCATAAGAATTATCTTATGAGAAGATGAAGACTGCATAGTATTTAATATCCAAGCTAGAGCTAACTCAAGTTATATACATGACAAGGCAGCTCCCTAATGCTCGTGGAATCCAGTTTTCTTACAGCTGTACCTTTTCTAACTGTTTGATTCTTAGGAACCTAAGGTTTACTCTGACAGTCTTATACAAAATGTCCAGTTCTACCACAATACCTACGCAATGTTTGGACATGTCTTATTTACTTTTATTCTTTATAAAGCAGACCTTTGAAACTACCTACTTGCATAGGTCCTGGATCTTCCAAATTTCTATTTTATTTTGTCTCACAGTCCTTGGTATAATTTATTGGATCTCTTCTCTTCAGGCCAAGCAGTGATGATCACTAAGGCCCAAATTACGAGTCTGGTGGTCCGAGGACCGCCAGACCCGTTGTGGTGGTCCAGCCACTATCGCACCAGTGATCTGACTGCCCAATTACAACTTGGGCAGTCAGACCGTAACTGGACCGCCAGCTCTGCCAAGGAGCCGCCGTTCCCTCGTGGTGGTGCAGCGGTCAGGGGCTATGTAATATGCAGGTCATGCCACTGCGGCACAGCCATGCATATTACAAGTTTCAGGACAGCCAGCGGTTTCATGGTGGTCTTTCCTCCATGAAAAGGCTAGTGGTGCTGAAACAAAGGGGGCCCTAAAGGGCCCCCTGTGCCCCCTCAGCCTGAGGATGCATGCAGGGGGCACAACATGTCCTCCCCTGGGTGCATGCACCCAGGTTCCTGCACGGCATAGACTTTCGAGTCCATGCCGTGCAGGAACCCCGTGTGGCGTTCCCATTACAGCGCCTCTTTCAAAGTCACCACCGCCTTTGAAAGGCGCACTGCAGCGGGACCGCCACGCCGCCCCTGATGGCCTAACGAAGTAAAGGCCGTTGTACGTTTAGCTACGTGTCCGCCCGCCCTACTTAGGGCGAACATATGGCCCGTGTTCACTGTCTGTTACCACTAAGGTAAAACTTGGTGGTAAAGGACAATGAAAACTGCAAATGACCCCCACACTTTGGAAGAAAACTTCCATGGCAAGAGGGTAATTTTTTTTTCATTTTCAAAAACTAAATCCTTTTTTGAAAGTAAAAAAAATGTTGAAAGTTTGATGGACGTCTCTGTCATGTTGACAGAGCTGTCTGTCAAGCTTTCAATGCATTTAAGTTCCTGGAAATGCAAGAGATGTCTGCTGGGCCGGTGGACATCTCTAAATTCATCTGGTGGAATACACTTGCCTGGTTTCTCTCCCTACCCTGGCTACGGAGGAGGGTGCCTCATTCGCAATGGTGGTGCGGAGGAAGGCTTAGGGCATGGAACTTACGCTACCCTCAGTGGCAGTCAAGACAAACGTCTTGATGAGGTACTTCAGATGGGAGTTGCAACCACCATACCATTACTCCCATTTAATGAAGCCCATACCAACGTTCTACTCGGTTCCTGGTCCAAGCCCTGCACAGGGGCTCCTGTACATATGACAATTGTTCGCCGCCATCACCCTGCCCCAGGGGACCCCAGTTTTTTCATCCAGCACCCCATCCTGGAGAGATTGGTGATCCTGGCCTTCACTTCTAAAATCAACCCTGGCGCATTCCCTACCACTCTACCAGATGGGGAATCCCAAAGTTTGGATACCTTCGCAAAGAGGATGGTCTCTTCTGCCAGCCTGGCACTACAGTCGGTGAACACCGCTTGCCTCTTGGGCTGAGACTCCCACATAATCTGGGACTCGGTTGTGCAAGTGCTGCCCATGGTCTCGGAGGAGGCCTGAGTTATACTCTCTCAAGAAATTGCTAATGGGAGGGATGCTTACAAGTTCACCATACGTTGTGGGCTGGACACTACAGACATGCTGGGCAGAGCGATTTCATTGTCGTTTGCCCTTAAGCACCGCGCCTGGTTGAGAACTACTGACTTTTTGGGAGGGCTCCCATCTGTTTGGAGAAAAGGCGAACTCAGTGCTGAGGCACTTCAAGGACAGCAGGGCTACTACCAGGTATGTGGGCCTTTCCATGTCCCCTCCCCAAACCGGTCCTCCCTTCCATTCCTTTCGTGGCCACAGATGGGGCTTTCGACCGCTTCTCTACACTCCCAGCCACCTCAATCAGCAAGTTTCACAATCTTTTTGTGGCTGAGGACGCGGTTCCCACAGACCTCGGGACCGGTAGTCAGAAGTCAGGCCAGGCCAGTTTACCACCCCCCTGATAGCCGCAGCCATCAGACCCCTTTAGTTTGCCTTCCAACCATCATGGGCACCCAGTGGGGGGCAGAATACGCCATCACCTGCACCACTGGAGGTCAATAACATCCGAACGTTGGGTTTTGAAGGTCGTCCAAAAGGGCTACTCCCTCAACCATGCCACCCACTTACAACAGGCTAACAGAGGACTACCTATCCTTGCTCCTTCAGGCAGCCGCAGCCAGTTCATTGGGGCTGTAGGGCCACAAACCCCCATCTTTTGCCCCTCACGAACAAAGGTCAGCCTGACAGACACTGTTCATTTTCAGGTCAGGCAGCCAGGAGCCCGACATTCGCTAAATGCGCAGGCTCCTGGCTGCCTGAGGTGAAATTTGCTGGGCTGATGAAGTCACAGCTCCTGTGGACGTGACCTCCTCATCTCAGCAAAGGTTGCTGAGGCCCTCCCCTCAGGGGTAGAGTCACTGATTGCCTCGCACCTGGGAACTTCAGTTGTAAGCTCTGAAGCGCCCAGGGTAGAGTGTCAATCAGTGACACTTCATCACAAAGTGGTGTGGGGTCAGCAGTCTCACTGACCCCATCCCACTCTGTGATGATATTGGGACTTCTGAAGGCAGCAGTCCCAAGCCTCCTGGGACCTCCGAGGCAGAGCTGCAGGTAAGTGTGTGGGTTTCTTTTTATTAATGTTTGGTGCGTGTGTGCATGTGTGAATGTTTGGTAATGAGTGTTGTGAATGGATGTGTTTGTGTGTGTGCGCACACATGTGAATGCATGGCTGTGAGTGTGTATGTGTGTCCCGTCCATCCGCCCCCTTCCCTCTTAAAATTACTGACCGCCACTGCCATCAATAAGTGTTGGCTCTCTTGGCCAAAGGAACTATATTGAGGGTGCCAGCATCAGAAGTAGGTTGTAGTTGCTATTTCCACCACTTTCTGGTGCCCAAGAAGGATGGGGGACTTTGTCCTATTCTAGACCTGCCCCTTCTCAACCTCTTCCTGGAAAGGGAGAAATTCAAGATGCTCACTCTTGTGCAAGTTCTGTCTGCCCTAGACCTGGGAGACTGGATGGTAGCATTTGACTTGCAGGACGCATATTTCCACATCCCTGTCCTGCTTGCCCACAGACTTTACCTACGATTCACAGTGGGTCAAGAGCACTTTTAGTTTGCCGTGCTCCAATTCGGTCTTGGCAGTGCCCTTCGGTTGATCACCAAGGCGATGGCAGTGGTTGCAGCGCATCTCTGGAGGTCAGGGGTTCCAGTCCTCTTTGACCTCAACGATTGGCTGTTGAAGGCAATCATCTCCCACCTCCAGAGTACGGCAAACCTTTTGCACTTGCTAGGATTCACTATCTTTGTGCCGAGGGACACTAATAGTAGCACTTAGAGCTGAACTGGGAATGACATCTGTGTCAGATTGCATTACTTTGCACCCCCTTAGCTACTGGATACTTCACTGGTCTACGCCTGCTCTTAATGAGTACCAAAACAGCCTGAGGGATCTCATGAGATGCCAGTACTGCATAAACCTGCCTTTGCCCAGACACATAGAGCACACTTTAAAGTCAATTGACTGTTTAGACCTGTGGCCATATCCAGGAAACACAACTATAGGCACTCTACCATTGGTGAAAAAGAAATTCTGGGATTCCTCTTGGCAAAAGCATAAAAATACAAGCAGTGCCTTGCTAACAAAATACCTTGACATAAAAGCCGAACCCGGCTGGGAACCTTACCTTGATTTGATTTCACCACACGAGAAAAGGGCTTTTTCTCAGTTTCAGGTTAGGCACACTACAGGTACATTCTTATACCATATAGTGGTCAAAGGGCTATGGCCGGAGAGACAGGACGTGCGACTGTTCTCTTGGGGGCCAAGAAACTTTGAATCACTTTTTGTTACTGTGTATCAACTCTTTAAAATATTGTTGTAAGGGCACTCTTTCATTGTGCTACAGAACTGACCTGCTGGAGATCTATCAGTCCGTAGCTTTTATATATATATTATAGCTCCGTGTTCCTGTGACAAATATACAGGGAAGAAAGCACTCACGGGGGTAAGTTCGTAAGATTTATTTATCGAACTACTGCAGATAACAGACGTGTTTCGACTGTCGCCTTCGTCAGTGTCACCAGGCGCGACGGAAACGAACATAATTTAATGTATTACTGGCATGATTACAGACATAAACATAAACAAAGGACTCGTAAATAAGTACATACATAAATAAAGAAGCAGCACCATCTTGGCCTGGTATCAGATCTGCCAATTCCGAGTGGTCCCCATGAAAATTAATTCATTCAAATAATCATAAATGCATGTGCCGAAACATATATATGCCGAGCACAATAAGCTTAATAACCTTGCATATTGGAAACTGCAACACGATGACCAGCATTCTGCCCCCAAATGGGCCCGCCTGAGGTAATCGTACAGGCACAATTAATATCACAGCACAGTAGACACAATCTGGCCCCAAATGGGCCTACATCGAATATTCATGCATAATTATGCCCTATATGGGCCTCTATATTGCTATACTTTTGTAAATACATTTCGCTGTGACTGTCATCATGGGGTGCACCACTGAATACCGGAAAAAGGTTTGTTACAAGCCCTCCATATCCCACCATACAAGAAAGAGAAGAAACTAAACGAATAAAAGAAGAGAATAAGAGGAGAATGAAAATGAAAGGGATAAAACATAATGAAACATAATCAGAAGGGCAGTGAAAGATAGAGCAACATATGCAGGCATATTCAATCTCAACTTGATAACAGCCATATTTCAACCATATTTCATTAATCCCCAAGATGGACTGATAACTCCTTAATACTGTTCATCCCTTTAGGGACTTTGGTTTGGTAGACAATAATATAGCGCGATTCAAGCCTCCTAAGTCTTAAAATCCTGTTGCCTCCCCTAGGATTGTTGGGTACATGATCTAGGCAAAAGAATGTTAGGAGGTCCCTATTGCTGCAATGTTTTATATCGAAGTGTCTTGCAACCGGATACGTTGCATCCTTATTCATAATGGCCCTCATGTGTTCCAAGCCCTATATTTTGGTTGGATGGATTGTACTCCCAATATATTTAAGTCCACACGGACAAACCAAGCAATAGACCGTGTAAGGAGTACTGCACGTCATGAACTTGTTGATGGATTTAAGTTTCTTCAATCCTGGCACTGTGTAGAATTGAATTTTCTTACTGTTAGAGCAGGCCTTGCACTTCCCGCAAGTGAAAAAGCTGTGTAGGTCTTTCTTAAGCGTACCTATGGCTTCATTGGCAAGGTGACTACTCACCAGGTTGTCATTTAATGATCTCGCTTTCCTAAAGGTCAGCAGAGGCCTTGGCGGTATGTCCTGCCCTATGATCGGATCAGTCTTCAGAGTGCGCCAATTGTTCCGAATGATAATCCTTAACTCATTGGCGTTCTCAGAAAACGTAGTGATGAATCTGAATTTCCCTGTATCTTTAGTGTCCCTAGGGGTGTTCATCACCAATTCTGTCCTGGGTACGGAATTGACCTTTTTAAAGGTCTGTTCCAATGTCTGTTTGTCATACCCTCGGGAACTAAATCTAACCATGCTTTCATGGGCAGCTGTTTGAAAATCCCCGTCTTTGGTATTGTTCCTCTTGATTCTCAACAGTTCACCATAAGGGATGCTGCTGATGAGTCTACATGGATGGCTACTTGTGGCATGGAGTATTGAGCTCCCAGCTGTGGGTTTTGTATAAAGCTTCGTACACAGCTCATCCTCCGATACAAAAACACTCAAGTCCAGAAATTTCACTGAGGTGGAACTTACTTCTCCAGTGAATTTCAAATTGACTTCATTGGTATTCAGAACCTCAATATACGCCTTAGCTGACTCTGGAGACCCCCTCCAAATAAGGAAGAGGTTGGCAATGTGTCTGTACCATGCCACTCCCCTCTTTGTCCAAGTGTTGTTGGCACCCGCCCAGGCCACCCGCTTCTCCCACCTGCCCACGAATACATTCGCGTAGCTGGGGGCGAAGCAGGTGCCCATGGCCATGCCCGAAATCTGTCTGTAGTATTGATCTTGGTAAAGGAAAATGTTATTCTTAAGACAGATCTATGAGTTCCACCAACATGGCATTATGTTCCACAAATTTTAAAGGGCGGCCTCTTAGAAACGATTGTACTGCTATGAGACCGTCCTGGTGTGCAATGCATGTATAAAGACTTGAGATGTCCAGGACCATTAATTGGAAACCTTCTTCCCATCTGACATCCTTGATATGTTGTAAGAAATCCTTTGTGTCTCTGATGTATGATGTTAATTTGGTCACAAATGGGAACCGGAAGTAATGTATATAGATTGATAAATGTTCCGTGAGACTCCCTTGGGAAGAAACAATCGGTCATCCCGGAGGGTGCTGGTCGTCCTTGTGGATCTTAGGTAAATGGTAGAAGGTGGGTGTAATCGGATTAAGACAGAATCCATTTGTGGACTAATATTTTGGGACTTTATTTCCCAGAATGCCGTGCACTGACTCATAAGAGCAGCCCATTTAAGGGTGTGCCATATAGCATAAATAGCGGAAATAGAGACCGTCATGCACTTTCCTGGTCTCGTCAGCCTCTGAGGAAGAAGTGGAACTTCGAAACGCGTCAGGCTGTCGACGAGTCAGCTGTTCAAATGTATCGGCAAGCGTACTCCTCCATACCAATAAAGGCTGATGGCAGCATTCTGATGTCTCGAGTGCTGCTTAACTGAGGGGCAACTCTAGAAGCATTATATATATATATATATATATATATATATATATATATATATATATATATATATATATATATATATATATATATATATATATTATATTCATTGTCTGGAAAGGAAGACGTTTGGTCACAACATAGGAAAGGGGATCAGCAACTCCTAAGTAAGTGATCCTACGGAGTCCATCCACATCATTATTTTAGGTTATTTATGTCCAGAGCACCAGTCTGAATTCTGGACCAAAGCAGCAGCCAACAGTTGCTATTGAACCGCCAGACGCAACTTTCGAGAAGGCATGGAAGCCGTCGCCAAATGGATGAAAAACAGCTGCCTACAACTAAACACCAACAAAACAGAAGTACTCATCATGGGCCCAAACCCCGATGCCTGGAGCAACACCTGGTGGCCCCCCGCCCTCGGAAACCCGCCAACCCCCAGAGACCACGCACAACCCGGGAATCATCCTGGACTCCGAGCTCAAAATGGACCGCCAGATCAACTCTGTCTCGTCTTCCTGCTTCCACACCCTCCGCCTCCTTCGTAAGACCTTCAAATGGATCCCCCTCGAACACCGAAAGACCGTCACTCACGCCCTGGTCACCAGCAGACTCGACTACGGCAACGCACTCTACGCCGGAATAAACAAAAACCTCACCGCCAGCTACAGAACATCCAGAACGCCGCCGCAAGACTGGTCCTCAACCTGCCAAAACACTGCCACATCTCCCAGCACCTGCGCACACTCCACTGGCTCCCCGTCGAGGCGAGAATCACCTTTAAGATGCTCACCCACGCACACAAGGCCCTCCACGGCACCGGACCAGCATACCTGAACAGCCGACTCAAATTCCACGCACCCCAAAGGACCCTACGATCAGCCCAGCTCTCCTATGCCGTGGTCCCCCGCACCAGAAAGACCAGATCGGGAGGCCGCTCCTTCTTTCTTGCGGCCAAAGCATGGAACGCCCTTCCGCTCCACCTCAGACAGACAACATCGCTCCCCATCTTTGCAAGAAACCTCAAAACCTGGCTCTTCGACAGACCCCCTCCTTGATGGAATGGAATCTGCACCCCCACCCCACCCCTAGCGTCTTGAGACCCTTACGGGTGAGTAGTCGCGCTTTAACAAACCCCTGATTGATTGATTGATCCCAATTGCATTTGCACTTTACAGGTTTACAGGTGTTATCTCATATCTGAACTGTAGGCTTAAAAGTTCAAAGGGCTTCTGTTATTGACATCATTACATCCTTTTTCCTAAAAGGATTTGTTTTCTATAGATGTACTTTAGATGTCCTTCATAACCTCTGCTATTGCTTGGAATTGGTTATTTTAGGACATCATTACACTTCGAAATACAGCCGTCAACTGCCCTTGCTGGTGACAGCACACAGCACTTTATTTTGCGTGTTGCCCCGATATTAAGATTCTTTCCATCTAACCCTGCCTTTGCATAGTTGCACTTCTTGCGGTCTTAGCACATACAAGCTTATGAGGTTAATAGCCTTTGGCTGCCTATGTTGGCAATCACATCATGAACTTTATCTTGCATGTTGCATGGACATATATATATATATATATCTATATTCCTCTTAACCAACTTCGCCCTTGTACAGTTGCACTTTTTGCAGTCCCTGCTTATATAAGCTTTTAAGGCTCTACCTTTTAAAGCCTTGACTGGCATGGTTATCAATGGTTTTCAGCTTCCCCACCAGGCTATTGCACAGTTACTACAACTCTTTTTAGATGTATGAAGTATTTATTTGTAGCCCCAGTCGTTTTACTGTAGTTAGACCTGACCTTCCTGCATGGAAGCCATACCTTTGTTTTAACACTTTTATGACTTGACTCAATGTTCCTCCTTATAAAGTCTACCAGTATTTTGTTATCGCTGTAGCAAAGGACAGAGAACGTAGCCATGTTTTTGAGGGAAGCCACACAGCTTCACTGTTTGTCCTCTAAGGCGTCTTAAGCCAAGTAGATAGCACTTAAATCACCTGAAACTAATAAAAGGAGGTATGCTAGCAAACAGTTCTCATGTGGACAGGAATGTCTTTTTTTTAGTCTTGTGTATTGTTTGTGCCTTGAATTGTACAATGTTTACATAAGTTGGGTGTTCTATTGTATTTTGTATTGTATGCTTTCATCATTGTATGGCTTTACTGTAAAGCTGAAACAATAAAATTGAAATTGTGCTAAAATTACACCTGACTCCCTCTCTGGCACATCCTTTTTGTCGGAGCTGTTAAGGACGCAGAGTAATGTCAGGTCTATCCTCCCGAGCGACGAGTCCAGGATATTCAGGCTTTGATACCGATGTTTCCGCTTCTATCTTGGATTTCAGTGAGCATGACCCTTAGGTTGTTGGGCTTAATGGCCTGCTGCATTCTGCTTGTAACACATGCCTGTTGCCATATGCAGGCTCTGCAGTGGGCCCTGACATCATAGTGGGCGCAGCACATGGTCCTTATCTCAAACAAAGCTGCAAAAGACTTGCAGTGTTGTCTGACAAACCGCAATTGGGTCAGTGGCAGACCCCTCTCCCTTCCTCAACCAGAGCTGACTGTAGTGACAGGTGCATCACTCCTGGGTTGGGGCGGCCTTTGGGGGAGGTGGAAATCAGAGGACCGTGGTCTCTGGTTAAATCAGGGCTCCACATCAATCTGTTGGAGCTTCGGGTGATCCAGTTGGCATTGAAAGCCTTTTTTCCTTCAGTCAGGGGAAGGCTGGTATAAGTGTAAACAGGGTAGGGTGGGTTTCAGACCCTCTGTCAAGAGGCTTTTTGTCTCTGGACATGGCTAGGACACCGGGCATATCCCTACTGGTTCAACACCTGGTGGGCTCTCTGAACGCCAGAGAGGACAAACTTAGCCATCAGTGCCTAGAGGATCACAAATGGCTTCCGGAGGTGACACTAGGTCTCTTCCAAGAGTGGGGAGATTCTTGGTTAGATCTGTTTGCCTCCGCTGAGACTGTGCAATGTCAGCAGTTTTGCGTGCTTGAGTATCCAAGGCAGTCCTCGCTTTTTGTCTCGAGTGCAGCTCCAGCCTCCTGTATGCCTTTCCGCCAATACCACTCGTGCCCAGAATTCTCAAGAAGATCAGGAACGACTGGGCCAAGGCATTAATGGGGATCCAGGTAGGGCACAGAGAGTCTGCTATCCCAAGCTGTTGAGCATGAGCATTGGTCCTCCGATCAGGCTGCCTCTTCGTGATGATCTTCTGTTGCAGCAGCAGGGCAGGGTTCTGCACACAATTGTGAAAATGCTTCGCCTTCATACGTGGAGATTGAGCAGCAACAGTTGACAGCTTTTGACCTTCCGCCTGAGGTCTATAATGTTATATTGGCAGCCAGGCGAACCTCCACCTAGACGTTATACGCCCGCCATTGGAGCAAGTTTGTGGTATGGTGTATAGATAAACATGTTGACTCTCTATTTGCACCCCTTTACCAGGTTCTTTTATTTATTCTTATCGAAGCCCTGCAGAGCTCTGCTTTGGGCAAATTGAAAGGTTTTCTTTCTGCCAGTTTGGCATTTCTGCAATCAACAGATCAGCCATCCTTTTTCAAATCCCCTATTGTACATTGGTTCCTGAAAGGTCTTCAGCATTTGTTCCCACTAGTGCCTTTTATTTTTTGTTTAAATCTGTTTATTAGACATTTTATTTATATAGTGAACAGAACAGTGTGAGCATTGCTGGTGCTGCGGATAACACCCACCAGTGCTTTTTGTTATGTCCCAATTGGATCTCATCTGGTTCTCGCTTTTCTGATGTGTGTTCCCTTTGAGCCGCTCCACAACTGTCCACTCAAGTTTCTCACCATCAAAACGGCCTTCCTAGTGGCTATAACATCTGCCTGGAGGGTCAGTGAGTTACAGGTACTGTCTGTAAATCCTCCGTATCCTACCTTCAACCCAGACAATCTGGTACTTCGAACTCGAGCATCTTTCCAAAGGTAGTAATTCATTTCCATGTATGCCAGTCCATCCCTTTTCCTACCTTTTACTCTCTACCTCCCCCCCTAAAGAAGAGGAGAGACTCCACCGACTGAACCCAAAAAGAGCTTTGTTGTACTACCTTAATCGTACTTGTGAATTCTGGGTGGACGATCAACTCTTTGTGGGGTATGTCGGGCCAAGAAAGGAAGGGCGGTGCAGAAGCGGACCGTCTTGCAATGGATAGTGCTCCGTATCCAAATCTGCTATGCACTGGCCAAAAAGCAACCCCCTGAGGGTTTGTGCGCTCATTCTACCAGAGCCTAGGCTGCAACCACTGTGTTAGCCCATGGAGTTCATGTCATGGATATCAGTCAGGCAGCAATGTGGGCTTCGTTGCACACATTTACAAAACACTACTGCCTGGACACTCATGTCCGGCGTGATGGTCACTTTGCTTGTTCGGTCCTATCGGACCTTTTAGTCTAATTCGTATCTCACCCCCACATATTCTAAGGTAAGGATTCTACAGCTAGTGGTCTGTATCAGCTGGAAACATCTTATCTGGTACAGACTCAATCTAGCTGCAGATTCCACATTAGCAGATACTCTGTCTCAATGCTATTCTAATTCTCCTACAACTTATAATTAAAATCTTCTTATTTCAAATGAAATTTACATTTTTGATACATTCATTTGACACAATAAAGGTAGCACAGGTATGCGTCAGTCTGTCGGATTTGGAGAGATACTAGTTAAGAGACCTTTAATACAATACAGAGGTCTAAACTTTCAGCAACAACCCTTATTAATTTCTGCTAAGGCTAACTCTAACAGGATGTCACGAGAATGTTTCATGATTCCACCAGTTCTGGGCACAGAGATGTCAAGTCAACATTAGACTTAGTTTTAAGGTGCTCCTTCTGGTGGCCATTGATGACAAAGAATGTTCAAGCATGTTACCTCTCATCTGGTGTGTGCTTTAGGGAAGTCTGAACACAGTAGCCTTCACAACCGGGAAATGGACTCATTGTGCTGAACAACAACTGTTTGGGATGACCACCAATGTGAAGTTCCAGTGAGTCCTGCACTCCACGCTGACAGCGCCCGCCCATGACAACCACTGATGCAAAGCGTCAGCGACGACCAGCTCTTCCTGCCAAAACAATAGCCATCCACAACGACCAACATGCTCCACACGCCGACAATGACCTCCTTGCAGCACCCACCAACACGAACAGCAGCTCCTCTTTCAGACTTGATAAGATAACTCTTCAGTAGGACTCACCTGGTCCCTGTATCTGACCAATGCTCCATCGCGTTGAACTTGAACATGTGACTGGTCCAACGTGACCAGATAACAGTGAGTGGCGCTTGGTGCTTTTTGATGCTATTTTCACATACAATTTTAAAAATTATATCTCTGGTTCTAGTGATTGGATTTTTGTCATTTTATTTTTTTTAATTTTACTCTATTTTTCTAAATTAGTGTGGGATTTTTCTTGTGTTATATTTTCACTTTATTACTGTTTGACTGCTGCATAAATACTTTACGTATTGTCTTGAAGTTAAGCCTGACTGCTTTTGTGCCAAGCTACCAGAGGGTGAAGCATAGGTTTATTTAGTAACTTTTGTGGTTCACTTTTACAAGGACTATGTTTAATATTTGAGTGGAGCTTCCACCTTTCTTAACTAATAACCCAATTTCTTACAGCTTGTATTCACACATTCCATGAAGAAATCAGTAGTGGCATGTTTGGTTTCTCGCAGACCATCATCGTCTCCTCCACAGTGTGTAATGTCACATCCCTATTTATCATGATGGCACTTCCTGCTTCCTCTTTCATCTGCTTTTTTCACTCTGTAAAGGAGAAGGAACTCTTATTACTGAGTGTTGCAAATGCTCCAGTAACAGGAGTGGTAGATTTTCCCGCCTGATTACTTGCTCCTTGTTTTCTCTGTCTTCCCTTCTTTCATTTCAGGAATCCTGCTCTGGCTCCTGCAATCCTCCTTTAGCTCTCTGATGAGTCGCGGACAGGTACCTCTTTGGGAATCAGTCTATTCTTTTTAAACTAAGCCTGCATGGAATTTTAAATAGTCGGAAAACTGTATTTTAGAAATTGCTGCCTGTTAATCTGCTAGCATACTTCCTTTTGTCTCTTTACTTACCAAGTCTCTTTGATTGTCTCTTGGACTGTCCTCTATTCCGATTTTCTTCCCCGGTCCATTGCAGCCTTCTCGGGCTGTTTGAGTGGAGGGAACCTTCCTCACTTCTGGGAGGACACAAACAGCTGCCATTTTGAAGGAGACGGTCTAGTCTTTTCCCGGAGCCTCTCCCTTCCGCTGCTTAAGCAAGGGAGGGCGCCGATGCGCAGCGGAAGCGCGCAGCGGGCGCGCCAACGGCAAGCCCTTCTGCGCCTGTCTGCGGCCGGAACGCGTCCAGGGCCAGAAATGCTGCCCAAAATATACAAGATACACGTTTTTCCAGAGAATCTCTATTGTCACTTAATAACAGCACTCACAACTGTAAAGACTCCATCAATGTGGCTAAATGGAGAGGCCCAATCGGTTGTAGAAACTGGAATACTATTCTTAAACCCACACAGGCTACACTGACTGGAAAAAGTCCCAAATCGACCTACTTCAGAGGAGGTCTTATCAACGCCCGATCACTATGTAAACATGCTCAACACATTATTGACCTAATCTTAAATGACAACCTAGATTGTCTTTTCATTACAGAAACCTGGCTTAAATCCTGGTGCAATGCAGATATTGTCTGTGCCCTCCCGCCCTAACTACCTTATCTACAGACAAGATAGACCTGAACAGCAGGTAGGAGGTCTGGCAATCATCTATCGCAGTTCACTGAAATGCTCATTATTTGAAATATCTGACCTCAGAGGAGCAGATAGTATTGGCTTCTGTTTCCAACTAGAGGACTCTTTTGCTTTCTCAGGAGCCTTGGTTTATCGCCCACCAGGCCCCATTAAGATCTTCCTAGAAAGCATAGGTGATATCATGAGCGCACTCGCTCTCAGATTTGCTAATTTCACCCTGCTAGGAGGCTTTAATATTCACCTGGACGTCCAAAGTGATCCTGGGACAACTCAGTTCCGAGAAAGCATGGCCACTCTTGGCCTTAAGCAGAACATACTGACCTCTACCCATAAAGCCGGTCATACCCTGGATGGTATTTGCTCAAACCTTACGACCCTCACCGTTAACGATCCAGTCAGCCTTACCTGGTCTGATCATAAACTAATTCATCTGGAAATTAGGCGCGAGCAGTTGAAAAATCACACAAGCCACATACCCACCAACCAAAGTTCAAAGCCCAGGTAGAAGGATATGGCAGTTCATCCCGACCTTAACCTTGTAGCCTCAGTAGGCAAGCCTATACTATCGGGGGACCCAACTGAAGACAACAAACGATTCACACTATGGTTAATCAACCTGAAGGATCACTTTGCTTCCCCCGGCCCTGAAAAGAACCGCTTGTTAAAGAAACCTTCGGCCCCATGGTATACTCAAAACCTAAAAGAATTGCATAGCCACTGCAGAAAACTGGAACGTAGATCGCGACTCAAATACAATCAGACAGACCGAACCAATTTCAATGCCACACTTAAAAATTATCATCAAAATATCAAAATCGCCAAGAAATCCTATTTTACTGAAAAGCTCGAACGGGCTAATTCCAATCAAAAAACTATCTTTAAGATTGTGAGCTCTTTTTTAAACCCCACATCACTTAAACAAGAGATTCCCCCCTCACAACCTCTATGTGACCGCATAGCGGATTTTTTTGAGGAAAAGATCCAGCTGCTGCAAAAAGACTTTCCCCCTCCCCCTGCCCACCTCACACACACCAAAATTGTCTCTGTCAGAAACAGACCTTCTCTTCAAGTGTTCCAAAATGTTAGTCCAGATCAAACCCATCAAGCAATCCTGACTGTTGAATCCGGGTCACCTTTTGATCCCTGCCCCCCTCTGATCCTACATGCCTTGATAGACATTGTCAACCCTATCATTAATAACATAATAAACACCTCCCTATCCGCAGGTAAGGTTCCTAATGAGTGGAAACTTGTGGCAGTCAAACCCTTGCAAAAGAAACAGCTGGCTGACCCTACCACCCTCACGAATCTCCGTCCCATCTCTCTCCTACCCTGCCTAAGTAAGATCACGGAAAAACTGGTCAATGCACAACTTATGACCTACCTGGAAGGAGCAAACATCCTACACCCAAACCAATTGGGTTTTAGACCACAGCATTCAACAGAATCAGCCCTCCTGTATACGGCTGAATCCCTAAAAGCTGCCCTTGACCAGGGAAAGAGCACTGTGTTGGTCCTACTGGACCTATCAGCTGCTTTCGATACGGTCTCTCATGACATTCTCCTTGACCGCCTCGAAACCTTTGTCATTTCCCATCTTGCCCTGGCCTGGTTAAAATCTTTCCTTCAAAACCGAAGGCAAGTCATCACCCTCGGGCAATACCAGTCAGAAGAAAGGCCTCTGCTTTCCGGGGTCCCACAGGGTTCCATCCTCAGCCCAGTCCTTTTTAATGCCTATATGGCCCCACTGATCAGCTTAAAATTGTCCTTTAATATTGAGACCATCTCATATGCGGACGACACACAGCTGGTGCTGGTCCTAGACAAAAACACCACACTGGCTGAGGAAAACCTACGTCAATGTCTCACAGCGGTCTTTCACTGGATGAAGACCAACCACTTGAGATGCAACTCAGAAAACACTGAAATTATGCAGTTAGGGAAAGGGAATATTTTCTGCCCCAGTCGATGGTGGCCGGCTGACACCCCCCTCCCCCTCCCCCCCCACCGAACACAGTAACGGCAGCCAGAAATCTGGGGGTCAGATTTGATTCAGCCCTGTCCTGCCACCAGCAAGGGCTATCTGTGGCTGGCACCTGATCAAATCATTAAAAAAGTTCTTCGATCTACTTCCCATTACTGCGAGGCAGACAGTTGCAACAGCTTTAATCACATCTAGAATCGACTATCGCAACAGCCTCTATGCTGGAACTAATAAATCAACCCTACACAAACTTCAGATGGTTCAACATGCTGCAGCACGACTAGTATTAAAATGCCCTAGGAAATCATCTGCATCAGCTGCTTTGGAGGCACTGCACTGGTTACCTGTCCATAAAAGAATCCTGTTTAAAATCCTGATAATCACTTTCAGAAGCTTCCACTCCTCTGGCCCCCAATATCTTCGGTCCAGGTTCACCCACCATGTTCCACGCCGCACTCTTAGATCCTCCAATGGAAACCTATTAAAACCCCCAGCTTTCAGACGTATCTCAAGAGGGGGGGAAATCCATCGCAGTGTTAGGAACAAAGGCCTGGAATCAACTCCCTAGCAACCTCCGTCTCATTCAATCAGAAACCCTCTTTAGGAAGACCCTGAACACCTGGATTTTCACCACCCCAGATGCACTATGTAGAACACTCATCTAACCCCTTTTTTCCAGTTCTCAATATCTTTCTGACCACTACTCAATCTACTATAGCGCCATGATACTCCCCGGAGTGACTGTGGCGCTCTAAAAATACTATCTAACATAACATAACAGCTCTTAAAATCCTACTCCATCTCCTGGAACCTTGCTCCATCCAGATCCGGACCTCACCCGCTTCAGTCTGGGTTTTGTGAGTGTCCAGTTCCTCAACAAATCAGTACTTTGGATATTCTGGCTGTCTGGAGATTTTTTATGCCTCATAGCTTTTTCTTCCAATCATTGGCCTATCAAGGAGATACTTGTTTCCTCCATGTGAAATTGCTTAGTTAAGCAACAGAGGGGCACATGCATCAAAGCTTTTTGCAATCGCAAACGGTGCGATTCGCAAAAATCGGCCGTTTGCAATCGCAAAATGGGCTTTTGCAATGCATGAAACAATTTGGCATGCGCAATTTCGGTAATCGCAATTTTTTGCGCTTTTCCAAATTGCGATTGCATGTAAGGAATCACAATTTGCGATTCCTTAAATGCAATGCAAGATGCACTTCCAAATAGCGATTTCGCTATTTGGGGGCGCAATTTACCGTAAAATAAAACAAAAAGGTATTTTGCAAAAACTTTGAAAAATGCACTAAAGTGCATTTTTCAAAGTTTCATGTCACACACACACACACACACATGCCCTTGGGGCGAATATGACACTTTACAACGCACGCGTTACAACGCGTGTCATTACAACAAATTTTTTACATCACAAAATCCATTACAAGGCATGTCGTTACAACGCATGTCGTTACAACGCATAATCCATTACAACGCATTTACTATTCTAACTCCGACGGGGCGTTACTTTGGAGAATGCGTTGTAATGGATTATGCGATGTAATGACATGCGTTATAATGGATTTCGCGTTGTAAAACATTCGTTGTAATGACACGCGTTGTAACGCGTGCGTTGTAAACAATGTTTCCGCCTTGGGGCATGTGTGTGCGCAACATGGGTGCACAGTACAATTTCACGGGTGCAACAGGGTGTCCTTTTGACACCCTTGCACCCTTGAAATTGCATGTGCAATTTGCGCATGCAATTTCCCATTCATTGCTATGGGCCTGTAGGCCCATAGGAATGAATGGGAAGCCATTCCTTAATTGCGTCTCGCAATTTGCGAGTCGCAATTAAGGAATGTTTAGGAATCGCTATTTTTATAGCGATTCCTACATGCATAGGCTTTTGCGAGTCCTTAATTTCGATTCCTTAATAATCGCAATTAAGGACTCGCAAAATCCTACCTTGATGCATGTGCCTGAGAGTGGCTACAGTTAGGAGTTGCCGTCACCCTTCCCCTCCAGTGACCTCAGTCGTAACGGATGCCTCCACCCTAGTGTGGGAAGCTCAGCTGGAGGAACTAGAGATCAAAGGCCTTTGGCTCCTGAAGAACAGTTGTTTCATATCAATCTGTTAGAATTACAGGCAATCAATTTTCAGGTTCTCAAGGCCTTCCTTCCCTTTGCTGTCAGTCTTTCCAGATCTTGACAGACAACACTACTGCGATGTGGTACATCAACAAGCAAGGGGGCGTAGGGTTGTTTCTTCTCTCCAAAGAAGTTCTACGACTCTGGTCCTGGGCTCAGATTCATCATATTTGTGTGGTAGCAAATCACCTAGACAGAGTACTTACATGCGGACAGTCTCAGTCAGAGTTTTGTAGCCGATCAGGAGTGGTGTCTCCATCCCAAAGTGGTACACTCCATTTTCCAGCTATGAGGGACCCCTCAGATAGATCTCTTTGCTACTTAGGAAAACGCGCACTGCCTGTCATTCTGCACCCACCATTATCCAAAGCAAGGAGCATTGGGAGACGCGTTCCAATTAAGCTGGGGCTCCCAGCTGTTTTACACGTTTTCTCCCATACCCTTGATTCCACAGGTGCTGAAGAAGATTCACCTCTACCAGGCCCAAGTAATATGGATTGCCCCAGACTAGCCACCAAGGGTGAGCTATGCAGACCTCATTCACCTCTCTCTATGACTGCTACTCTGTCTCCCTCACAGCGCAGACCTCCTCTCATAGTCGCAGGGACAGGTTCTACGCCCCCACCTCTAGAGCATGCATGTACATGCCTGGAGATTGAACGGGGCAACCTGAGTTCTTTTTCACTCCTCCCTAAAGTGGTGGATGTTATTTTATCATCCAGAAGACACTCCACCAAATCCGTTTATGCTGGCAGTTGGGCTACATTAGTTAAATGGTGTGATGATAATTTGTTACATACTTTAAAAGCTCATTTGTCTGATATTTTGCACTTTGCCTTCTTTTTAACCCAGTAGGGCTGCACAGTTGCCACAGTTAAAGGTTATTTAGTATCCCTTTTGACTTTTATTTGGTTACCACACCAACCCTCCCTATTTAAAGCTCCTATAGTTTTGAGATTCATTAAGAGGCTTACAAATAAATATTCTCCCATTCCCTTCATTATGCCTCAATTCTTATATATCTGATGTGTTCTGTATTTGAGTCCCTTCACTGTTGTTCTTTATGACTGCTGACATTTAAAACTATTTTTCTTATTGCCATCATATCTGTAAGGCGAGTTAGTGAGCATCAAGCCATTTGTGTAAGTCCTCCTTTCAGCATGTTCTGTCCTGATAATTTGGTGTTGAGAACCAGGGCTGCCTTCCTGATGAACAATATCACTCCCTTCCATTTGGGTAAGTCCATCATTCTTTCCTGCTCCCCATCCACCAAAGAAGAGGAAAAACTTCATTGATTGGATCCCAAAAGGGCTGTCAGTTTCTACGTGGACAGGACACATGAATTCAAGCTTGATGACTAGCTCGTTGTTGAGTACATTAGCAAAATGAAATAAAAGGCATTACACAAGAGGACTCTATTGAGATGGATTATTCTTTGCATCTAGATCTGCTACAGCTTGGCACACAAGAAGACTCCTGAAGGTATTAGTGTTCATTCTACAAGAGCTAAATCTTTTACCTCCGCCTTAGTTAGAGGGGTCGCTGTGGCGAATATTTGTAAAGCAGCAACTTGGGCCTCCCTTCGCACTTGTAGAAACATTATTGTTTGGATTATGAAATGAGGCGGGATGGTCACTTTGCTTGTTCTGTTTTACAGGATTCTTTGGTATAGACAAACATGGACCCGCCTCCAGGTGTGGAAATGCTTGGGGACTCTATTCAACAGGTAGATGTATCACTCAGAAGAACAAATTACTTACCCTCTCTAACTCTTTTTCCTGTGCTACTGCCGACCAGAGACCCGATTCTGCCCTCTTGCTGCTGAGCGAAGCTCGAGCGGGGAAGGCAGGACAATAGGTTTCCTGTCACAGGGAGGTGTGACCACTTTGCAGACAGGACTTAGGAGCAGATTTACAAGCCCCTTGCGCCTTCTTGCGCCGCCATTGCATCACTTTTTGTGACGCAATGGCGGCGCAAAAAATGTGGCCTATTTACAACGTGACGCATCTAGGGAGATACGTCATGTTGCAAAGCCCTGCGTCACATTATGCCTGCGTCAGGTATAATGTATGCAGGGTGGGCGTTCCCACGCAGGAAGGCCTCGTAAAAGTGATGCAGTGAAATCTACAAGATTTCAGTGCGTCACTTTTAGGACGCCACTGAGTCAAAACCTTACGCCTGCTTGAAGCAGGCGTAAGTAGTGACGCAGCACAATGAGGATAGGCCTCCCCATGCATTGCTGGAGTTGCGTCGTGCTTGCGACACGACTCCAGCAATGCGTGACTTTTGAGTTAACAGATACGCCAGAATTTCTGACGCATCTGTCAATCCTTACGCCATGGTGCGCCGTATTGTAAATACAGCGCAACTATGATAGCGCAAGGGTTTCTCAGGGTGGCGCAGGGAAAGTGACGCATCTCTACAGATGCGTCACTTTCTTGTAAATCTGCCCCTTAGTGTATTGGGACAGGGTGGGGGCGCTTGCCAGCGCCACTGAGACTGCTTGAAGGGCACATTTGGTGCCCTCCTTGCATACTCCAGTTCAAACCAGTTCAGGAAGCCGCTGGCTTTCTCTCTGGCGCAAAACTGGACAAAGGACATGGGAGTATCCTTCCCACTTCCAGCCCCTCCTCTGGGAGGGACTCCGAAATCATCCTAACCCTTTCCTGAGGGTACTTAAGGGCTTACCTGTGGGTGGGTCCCTAGATTCGTCGTAGGACAAGATTCAAATCCAATACCACTTCTTCTGTGTCTGGGCAGTCTGGACTTCGCTGGACTTCGCATTGGGAACCACAACTGCAACTGGGAAGACTCCTGCTGCTCCTGGTCTCCTCGTCCTGCAAGTCTGCTGCAACGTCTGTGCCTGTGCTCCATACAGGTTCTTCACAGGACCTGTGGACATCCAAGATACCCGAAGAAATCTCCCTTGGAGTGAAGGAGTCCCTCCCCTGCATCTACCGGCACAGCAATGAAGCTGACCGGTCTGCTGATCCTGGGCTCCCATGGACTCCAAAAGGCTCAGCAACACAGCTGCAACTCCCTTGAGGCCTGCACTGTCTTCTTAATGAGTTTGAGGCCAGTATCCCTTGTCGGAACTGGTGGAACAGAACTCCTGTGCACTGCGTCGACTTGCTGTTGCAAAGGCTTGTTGACTCTCTCCTCCAGAGTTCTTCGGGCTTCAAGAAGCTCCAGCCTCAAGCATCCTCTCCAGCCAAGATCTTCGCCCGCACCACATCCTGCGCACCGTGGGCCTTTATCCTTTGGGGAGCTGCTCGAGGTCCTCTTGCGACTCCAGTGCCTTCGGCCTGTGGGTCCTCTTGAGGGTCTTCATTGGTTTCAGTGGGCTACCCTGCTTGCTCTGGGCCTGCTCTGACTTACCTGCTTGTGGTGAGTCACTTGGACCTTGCTGGTCCCGACACTGTTCCTTTTTCTACGACTACATTGGTTGCCGTTGACAAGGCTTGTTGGTGCCCCGGCCGGACACTGACTATTTGGCTCTAGACATCCGACGTGAGACAGCTCGTAAATGGCTCCTGGTCTTCCACAGTGTTGCCTGGTTCGCACAGCTGCTATTTAAAGGGCACCGTCAGCTTGTCTGCATCTCTGACATCTGTGGGCCTTCGTCTTCCGTGCCTCCTGGTCACTCCTGAGTGGCATAGACTCTGTCTCCTCTGCTTTCAGGTACCTCTCATCCTGAATCCACCTTTGGGTTCCACCGGACTCTTCTTACCTTCTTCATCAGCGGCATCTTCCTGCAGTCCTCCGTTGTTGTCTACGGCGGTTTCCACCACTTTGCACCTATGCTCCCGGCTTCCCTCGTGTAGGTATCCTGGCTCCTGGGGTATCCACGGGTGGGGTGGCTCTCCAACCTTTCGTCCTCCATGGGGTTTCTTCAGGGTCCACTGGGAAGGGTTCTTCTTCTTTAAAATTGCAACCGCAACTTACGCATTGACTTGAATTGAGTACGCAGTCGTGTTCCCACACTGCACACGACCTCCATGGGGTCCCTAGAAACTCACCCTGGGTGGTTCAATGGGTCCCCGAGTTTTCTACATCTTCTGGGTCCAGTCGTGACTTGAGTCGTGGTTCGCATTCCACTATTTTAGTATATGGTTTGGCCTCCCCCTGGAGATCACTGTGTATTCTGTGCTATTTACGTATTCTATTGACAAAGTATTGTGTGTATTGTGTTTATATCTCCGGGTAGGAGATAATACATTGTGTTAGTGAGTGTTAATAATAAATACATATTTTTATAACAACAGTGTGTGGTTCTTTTTCACTTAACCTATACCATAAGATTAAGTACTGGTAAAACAAGCTGCTTTACACTCCTTCTGAACTAAGCCTGAAGGCTGCTCTCCACAGCTACCACTTAGAGAGCTTTCTAAGGTTGTCTAAGACCCCTAAAATCACCAAAAGGGTTGTCTGGATTAGTGCAGGGTGCTACACTTACATAAGTGTGCACCATATACTAAGCCAGCCTCCTACAGTAACTTCTCAGGATTCCCTCTCACAACAGCCAGTGGCATTGTGCATCTGTGTTGGATCTATCTACTCCAGATATTATGTGGGGGCCCCCATATATTTGTGCCTTCTCCTCACAATGGCATCGGTTTCTTTCTTTATAAGCCTTCCAACACAAATCCTCAGGAAAACTCCCTCTTTTTCCTTCTAAACAATTTACAGTGTGCACAATATGGGCACCAAAATGACGTTTTAAAGTTGAAGAGCTCAGGTAAGTGGAACAATCCGAGGTGGCTGCTTGTCGGGACCAGGTTGGTGGACCTGTCCCTTATGCCAACTCCACCACTCAACCTCCTCCCAAGGTTGGCCCCTTACTCAAGCACGAGGTCTCGACCGATGCCACTGGCCTGTGCTTCGATGGCAGACACGGATCCTGTAGTTTTATCGAAGCACTGCCCTATCCTCTGGACCACAACAGTATGCCCATTCTAACCCAAACGTATTTCACCAATATGATGACGATGATGGTGACCATGGGTATGACATCTATGAGGAGGGCAAATATATTTGAGGATCTTGAAGATGCTAGATGCTAGTGATTTGGACGCTTCACCAGACATTGGGTTATCCTCCCCAAATCCGTTCATTGCTACAGACTACTCTGCCTTCTTCTTCATGGTGAACAGGAGGTCGGCGGAAGTCCTAAACCTCAATCTACCCATGCAAGCACTAAAAAGAAATGTCCTCACTGAGGTTCTGAACCCAGCTCAGGCCAACCAAGAACCTCTTTTGCCTTTTAATGAAACTTTCATAGACATCCCAGTGGGCATCTGGGCAAAACCAAGATCTTGCCCCCATATTAATACGCAGGTGGCAGGATGTAGGAGGCTGGCTTAGTATATGGTGCACACTTATTTAAGTGAAGCACCTTACACTAATCCAGATGACCCTTATGGTGATTTTAGTGGTCTTAGGCAACCATAGAAAGCTCTCTAAGTGGTAGCTGTGGAGAGCAGCCTCCAGACTTAGTCCAGAAGGAGTGTTAAGCAGCTTGTTTTACCAGAACTAATCATATAGTGTAGGTTAAACGAAAAAGAACCACACAGTGTAGTTATAAAAATAAGCATATTTATTATACACACTCACTAACACATTGGTATATCTCCTACCAGGAAATATCAACACAATACACACAATACTTCAATTGTAAAGAGGTAAGCACAAATATACAGTGGTCTCCAGGGGGAGACCAAACCATATACAAAAGAAGTGGAATGCAAAATGCGACTGAAGTCGGGACTTGGACCAGGAGACACAGAAGAGCTGGGGACACAAGGAACTACCCGAGGTAAGTACCCAGGAACTCAACAGAGGCTTTGTGCAGAGTGGAAGCACAGCTGTGTACTCAATGCAAGTCAATGTAAAAGTCGCGGTTGCAGTTCTCAAGAAGAAGGACCCTTCCCAGTGGACCTTGAAGAAACCCAATGGAAAACAGAAGGTTGGAGAGTCACCTCACCTGTGGATACCCCAGGAACCAGGATACTTACACCATGGAAGCAGTGTGCATATGTGCGAAGTGACGTCAGAAACCGCCTTCAACCACAATGAAGGGCTTCAGGAAAGATGCAGCTAACGAAGAAGGTGAAAGAGTCCGGTGGAATCCAAGGATGGATTCTTGTAGAGAAGAACCTGTAAGCAGCGTGGACAGAGTCCATGCCACTCGGAGGTGATCAGGAGGCATGGAAGAGCAATGAACACTGATGACGGAAGGTGCAAGAGTGATGACAGTGACCTTGTCGCTGCAGCTGTGAGGACAAGACGACGCTGTGGAAGACCAGGAGCCGTTCACAAGCTGTCCCATGTCTGAAGTCGAGAACCAGGCGGTCGTTTCCGGCGGGAGCACCAGCAAGCCGTGGCAGCAGCAACAGACGTGGTAAACAAAAAAGGAGCAACGTTGGGACCAACAAGGTCCAAATGACTCACCAATTGCAGGAGAGTCAGAGCAGGACCCGAGCAAGCAGGGGAGCCCACTGAAGCCACAGAAGACCCTCAAGAGGATCCACAAGCCCAAGGCACAGGAGTCGCAAGAGGGCCTCGTGCAGCTCATCAAAGATGCAGGCCCACGGTGCAGAGGATGCTGTGAGGACGAAGATCTTGGCAGGAAGAAATGTTGGAGGCTGGAGCTTCTTGTAGCCCGAAGATCTCTGGAGTACAGAGCCAACAAGCCTTAGCAACGGCAAGTCGGTGAGGTGCACAGGGGTTCTGTTCCAGTGGTTCTGACGAGCGATACTGGCCTCAAACTTACTGAGAGGACAGATCAGGTCTCGAGGGAGTTGCAGAACCACCACTTGTGTTGCTGAGCCTTTCGGAGTCTGGACGTCAGGAGCAGCAGAACAATCAGCTTTGTAGGGGTGCCTGCAGATGCAAGGGAGTGACTCTTTCACTCCAAGGGAGATTCCTTCAGGGGTCCTTGATGCCCACAGGCCTGGAGAGGAACTTGGATGAAGCACAGGCACAGACGATAAAGAAGACTTGCAGAACCGTGAGATCAGGAGCAACAGGAGTCTTCCTTGATGCAGTCTCGATCCCAGGCGAAGTCCAGCGAAGTCCAAGGTGCCGAGACGGTTGAAGTGGAAGTGATTTCGGGTTTGAATCTTGTCCCAGGACGAAGTTGAAGAGCCACCCACAGGTAAACCCTTAAGTACCCAAGGGAAAGGGTTGGAACGATTCAAGAGTCACTCACAGAGGAGTGGCTGGACAGAAGATACTCCTATGTCCTTTGTCCAGGGTGGCGCCAGAGCGGGAGCCAAGAGCTCCCTGAACTGGCTTAAACTGGAGTATGCAAGTAAGGCACTAAATGTGCCCTTCAAAGCAGTCTGGTGATGCTGGCAAGCGCCCCAACCCAGCTTAATACACTAAGTCCGGTCTGGGAGGTGGTCACACCTCCCTGTGACAGGAAACCTATTGTTCTACCTAACCTGCTCGAGCTCAGCTCAGCAGCAGGAGGGCAGAATCGTGTCTGGCGTCGGCAGCAGCACAAGCTTCCTGGCAGACCCTGGAAGGCTGTTACCGGGAGTACTGGGGGCTTCCCGGAGGAGCCCCCCAATGCATGGAATCATACCCACAACACTGGTAACAGTGTTGGGGTATGATTCCAACATGTTTGATAATAAACATGCCCAGGTCCGGCTCAGCCAATATATAGTTAGCCTTCGCGTAATGACGCATGGTCACTATATGTATCAAAATGACTGACTGCACTTAAACCGCCTGGAGAGACCCCTGGTGTCCTTATGCCCTGGATACCTTAGTACCATATACTAGGTACCTACATGGGTACACCAGTAGCCAATTGGAAAGGTACCAAAGTACTTACCATTGTCAAATATAGGGAGAAAGCACAGTAACTGGGTTCTTGATTAGCAGGATCCCAGTCAGACTAGTCATAAAACAGAATAACTGCAGCAAAAAGTGGAGGTAACCATGAAAACAGATCCTACTTTCCTACACAGGACAATACAGGCTTGCTCCCAGGAACCTGGATTTCCTCCTCCTGCACTCCATCCTGGAGAGCTTAGTGGTACAGGTGTACACCAGGTGTCAAAACCCCAATGTCTTCCCTACCACCCACTTGAATGTCTGAACAACGTTTGTTTTCCAGTTCTAGTTTTGCCCTTAGGTCTGTCAACACCTCATGCCTCCTAGGTAGGTATTCGCACACATTGTTGGACAGGGAGGTAGACATCCAGGGGCAGATTTACAAGCCCCTTGCGCCTTCTTGCGTCACTTTTTGTGACGCAACGGCGGCACAAAAAATGCGGCCTATTTACAACGTGACGCATCTAGGGAGATGCGTCACGTTGTAAAGCCCTGCGTCACATTATACCTGCGTCAGGTATAATGTATGCAGGGTGGGCGTTCCCACGCAGGAAGGCCTCGTAAAAGTGACGCAGTGAAATCTACAAGATTTCACTGCGTCACTTTTAGGACGCCACTGAGTCAAAACCTTACGCCTGCTTGAAGCAGGCGTAAGTAGTGACGCAGCACAATGAGGATAGGCCTCCCCATGCATTGCTGGAGTTGCATCGTGCTTGCGACACGACTCCAGCAATGCGTGACTTTTGAGTTAACAGATACGTCAGAATTTCTGACGCATCTGTCAATCCTTGCGCCATGCTGCGCCGTATTGTAAATACGGCGCAACTATGATGGCGCAAGGGTTTCTCAGGGTGGCGCAGGGGAAGTGATGCATCTCTACAGATGCGTCACTTTCTTGTAAATCTGCCCCCCAGTTGTCCCAGAAGATATCTGACTAACCTTATCTTATTTTTGATGGCCAAGATGTAGCAAAGTACAAAATACATTCACTGCCTGGGTAGCATAGTCGGAATCTGCATCATCCTGCGTCGCCACACATTGATTTGCTCCACAGAGTGTTTGTCTGACATATAGCATTTCTAATAGACATGCCCTTTGACAGCTCTAGGCTGTTTGGAGTGAAGGCAGACTCTACCTGGGAGAGATTTAAAGAGATCAAACCCACCGTCCGCACTCTAGGCCTAGCTCACCCTTCTCAGCGGACTCCCCCACAACAGCATCCATTTCGAAGCTTCAGTATGGGTTTCCAGCAGAGGCAATGGCAATGTGTGTCTCAGAAGAAACAGGCCTCCCTGTTCTTTCTAGGACGAGGCTGCAGAGCAGGCTGGCAGCATCCATGTCCCCCAGGGCAATGCACTATCCAAACCCCAACACATGCCCCTGCAGCCACTGTAATTTAACCTCAACGGAACATGTTGCTGGGTGGGGGGCATCTTTTACCTGCCTGGATGGTGGAGCATTACGACAGACCAATGGGTGCTCCAGATCGTCAAACAAAGAAACTTGCTACCCTTCCCATCCTATTCCCGTGACATACCTTCAACACCGCAACATCTCCCAGAGGACAACTTGTCCATACTTCATGGAGAAGTTCGGACTCTACTGGCCAAGGGAGCAATAGAGAGGATGCTGACAAACCAGTGCTCTTTGCTATTCCTGGTACTTTCTGGTGCCGAAAAGGGATGGAGGCCTCCACACTATCCTGAACCTGTGCCCTATTAAGTCTGTCCTCCAGAAGGAGAGGTTCAGATGGCTCACCATGGCCCAAGTCCTGCCTGCACTGGATTCAGGAGACTGGTTGGTAATGCTGGACTTGCAGGACGCATATTTTCACCTCCCTTTCCAACAGTACCACAGGTGTTGCCTGCTGTTTCAGGTAGACCATGAGCAGTGTTCCCTCTAATTATTTTTATGTTTGTGCAGCAGTTACCTGCTTGTGTGCGCACATTTCTTGCTTGTGTGCGTAACTGAGAGATACTAGCAAAAATGGTACCACTTTCTATTGAGACTAGAAAGGACGCTTACCCAAACATTTAAAAATTAAAGAGAGAATTGAAAGCACATTTCCCTGCTAAATTGTTTAACAAGCATTGGCAATCCCAACAGGTCTGTCTTTAATGTACTGCACCCTGTACTTATACAGGCACACCACTCATCCTGCACTCTCAATGAACACTGAGAACTTGCACTCAGGCATATTACTCACACTGAACTCACAAAGCACACCACTTACCCCACACTTACAAAGATACACCACCTACCCTACATTCACTCAGACATATTGCTTACCCTACATTCAAGCACTTTGCTTACCCCGCATAGATGCACTCATAAACACACTGAAACACTGCATTAAGGCACATTATTCACTGTGCACACACACACAGATACACCATTCATTCTACTCTCACACAGACCAACTCACCTTACACTCATACATGCACACCACTCATTCTACACCCCGCAAGCCATCCCTTCACCCTGAACTCCCAATGCATAGAACTCACCCAGCACTCACATTGCTCACACTGCACTCATACAAGCAAACTGCTCATTTTATACTCACAAAGGTAGACCTGAACCCTACGTTCACAATACACACCATTCAACCTGCACTCCGGGGTCACAGCTGTGACCTCTAGCTTGCTCCCTGCTACTCCTGGCACTTCCTTTGCGACCCCTGGCCTCAGAGGGGCAAAACTTTTGCCTCCTCTGAGGCCAGGTGTTCCTAAAGGAAGTGCCAGGAGTAGCAGGGAGCAAGCAAAAGGTCACAGCCGCCAACCCATGACTATCCCCAAATGATGCCCATGTCGACAATGCCTTCACTATGCACTTGTACTGACTCACATCCTCTGGCATGCACTATACACACCACTAACCATGCACTCACTGTAAACTCACCCGGTTCGAGTTTCAGTCCTGGCCCAATATCCCTTGATTATGGGTAAGTCACTTAATTTCCCCGTTTCTTATAAACAATGAATGTTAACTGGTGCTCATATAAAGGACTCCCATACATTTAGGTCTAGTTCGCGCTGTATAAGAACTGCAGAAAAATGCACAAATAGGTTAAAAAAAAAAGCCTTAACATAAGGAAAGACAAATAGATACCAATTTATTGGCTGGTTTTTACAAAGTGAACCAGAAAACTTTGATAAATGACGGCTTCCCCTTGTGTGATCTTAGGCAAATTTTTTATTTTGCTCAATCTTTTTTTTCTTCATTATTGCATATGCAAACACTTTCAAGTTCAGACTACCAGTTGTACAGAAATCTGTTCTCTTTGATTTAATAGACAATATTTCTCTGTAATAATCTTACCCACTTAGAGGGGTTAAAAGACAACTTCTTGCCTCAGTTCACTAATGGTTCATGTTTGAAAACTATCACTTGTAGTATGTACTTCTCAGTACATTGCTATAATGTGACCATTATGTCAAAGGTTCCACATGTTAAAGAAGCACACGTTTTTGAATGTTGATGAGGCTTTATTACATTTTACATGATGTTTGTTGTATTAGTCACATAGCAAACATTTCCAAGCCTCGGCTCCTGCACAGGCTCTAAGGTCCTAGCCAGACTCTTGGCTCGGTTCTGGTTCTGCTCACCCTTTTAATCTGTTGGCTCGCCCATTGTACTTTTATCCGATTTGTTTTCAGAAAGTGCTTTTAGTAACCCCTGCAGCGCTCCTGACAGTCACAGAGAGGAACTGTAATTATTAAGAATAATGTTGTGAAGAAATCACATATGTGAGTAAAAGAAGAGGAGTGCAGCTTTCAAATTGCATATAGAGAAGAATAAGTTGTCCCATTTAAATTACATGTCATTTAGTATCTTCCACCTAGACGCAGATAGCATGTCTGAGATGCAGATTATTTTATGAGCGTTATATTCAGCGGGGCTCTCTTTTCTGTCTCTGCATTTCTCGACCTCCCCAAATAATTTAGCTTGAACAGAACACTGTTTTCTTGGAAAATCTGGGGCTTTTATTGTTAACGCCTTCAAACACACGCATGGAAATATAGTTTTACCAAAACTGCTTGTTTATTTGCCATGCTTTTGTTATATTAATTGCAGTACCCGCACAACCGTTCCTCCTTTTCCCGATTGTAAAGTGTGCAAAACTCGTGGGCTGCGGACGCAGTTTCAAAACAGTTAATCTAAGAACTGTGGTGGGCGGGTGAGTCACACCGTAAACAATCAAAGGCAGGAGGGAGGAGGAAACATATTAAGGGCCTCTCTGTGCTGTCATTAGCAGCTCATTGAGAGCTCTTCTTCTGTCAGCAGGAGATCCGTTTGTTTTGCGCGCTCCTTAAGGCTCCCTGCGCGGTGAAAAATCACCTGAGCGCGGCCGCCCAGGCGCGCAGCTTAGAGGGAACATAGACCACGAGCACTTTCAGTCCTCTGCACTCCCCTTTGGCCTTACCAGTGCACCTCTGGTGTTCACCAAGGTGATGATAATGGTTTCAACCTATTCGTGGAGGTTGGAAATACCAGTCTTCCCATACTTCGACAATGCCTCAAACATTCATAGGCCATCTCCAGATGACGGTCAGCTTATTGACATCGTTGGGCGTTTCCATCAACGTGTCAATGTCACACCTGACTCCTCCACAACGCCTCCCTTTCATCAGCGCCATCCTGGATACGGTGCTCTTTTGAGTCATCCTTCTGCCTCAGCGAGTCTAGGATATGTGGGCCATCATCCTAATGTTTCATCCTTTGACCTGGGTCTCAGTGAGAGCGGCTCTAATGCTTCTGGGCCTCCTGTATCCTGCTTGTGGACCGCGACAGGTGGCACATGTGGATTCTGCATTAGGATCTCATGTCTCAGTGGGCTCAGCACCAAGGAAATCTATCAAATTTCATCCAGGTGTCAGAGGAAACTGTGAAAGACCTGCGGTTGTGGCTACTCAACCCCAACTGCGGGTGGTAGACCCTTCTCCCTATCCCTCTCAGAACTAACGGTCATGATGGATGCATTGTTGCTGGGGTGGGGAGGTCATCTAGTAGACGTGGAGCTCAGAGAACTCCAGTGTCCAGCAGAAACTCGCCTCCACATCAACTTGTTGGAGGTGCGAGAGATTATCTTTACACTGAAGGTGTTCCTTTGGTCATCACGAGGTAGTGGGGGAAGATGCTCATAGACAACATGACCGCCATGTGGGATTGCAAAATGCAGGGCGATATGGGTTCTATGTCATGAGGCCTTGTGTCTCTGGAAGTGGTTGAATGTTCAAGGCATCTGCTTGACTGCACAGCACCTGATGGTGTGGAAGCTGAAATAAAGAGTAAACAAATAATACTACAAAACCAACTCTCTGTCAGCACATAAGATGAACAGAATTTATTGGAGACCAACAGGATAATGTAAGTATGTGCAGCACTGAGACAGTCAGCATAGCCGCTGAGTGTCCAACGTTGTGACGTTTCTGACAGCTTTTATTGACACAAACCACAGAGGAAGCAGTATCATAATGCACGTAACACAAATTAAGCATTGAATATTTGTCCACTCAAGGAAGGCCTAGGCTGCGTTATACCTTTTATGGTCCAAAATATACTGTTGCTGACCACGTGTCCTGAGTATGTGACAGCTTTGGGACTTTCCACTGTAATGTAATGTATTAGCCTTGGTACTTTTCCATACAAATTATTGCAGTATCATAGCCCTTAACAGAACTATTGCTAAATATGATATGGCGAAATACTCGCGGCTAAGGTAGCATCCTGTGCTGATCTCGTATCTTTCTTGGGCAAACCTTGCGTTACAAAAGCAGCTTCACTTCTGAACCATGGAAAAGTACAATCATCTGCCTACTCATTTTATGTCAACTTAACAGGGCCTGAAATCTCAGACATTTGGTATCACTAATAAAAGTTGGTTTCCACATTACCCCATCTGATACCAAATCACTAATTCGCATCATGTCACAGCATCATTTCTGTCCCTTCATAACTTAGGTCAGCCCTGTGTTTGTGGTGTTCAGGTAGTCTATATTTTGGCACACAGCATGCACAATGGGAGGCAAAAGCTGCGCAACATGCAGGGCAAACCTGGATCATTATTCACAGGGTGATCAATGCTGCTATCACCATAATGATCGCCTCCAATATCCATGATCCCCAACTTCCCAGCCATATCATCAACTTTCCCACATGCTTCCTGTGTGTAAGTCGTGTGCTTCGTCCTTTATTTTATTATTTTATGTATAGCATTGTCTACATTGCGGCTGTTGTCAGGTATGTATGAACAGCACACCTGTTTGATGATGTGGCAGACTCCGCCCTCTTTTGCCAGGATGATGTCTAACGCAACCCTGTTCTGTATCACTACGGCCCTCATGGCAGTTAATTCCTCAGTGATGTTTCCTAGGCCTGCTGCTGTTGACTCAGCCAGATCCTCAATCATCCTTGCTAGCTGATGTATCCTCAGAGATGTGTATACTATTCCTGAACCAGGCACCATTACCCCAAATCCTGTCATGACGTCATCTACCCATTCTGCTGTCCTCCTAACCCTTCCTGGTCAGTGGCCTTGGTGTTCAATCTGTACTAGGTCAGTGAGGTGGGTCATTCGAGGCAGAATGGATGCAAGGTAACAGCTGCCTTACCATCCTAGGGGCAGATAGAAGTATGCCCATTGAACACAGACAAAGAACAATCCCTTGTACCCTACTAATCCTGGTGAGGACTGCTGATCATTTCTCCTAACCCGTGATAGTCTTGTTATGTATGTGCAGTTACTTTCACCAACGAAAATAGGTATAATTTCTTTTTCCTCTGAAATTCCCAGTATTTTGTTTCGCCTTTCTTCACATTCTATTAGTCATGTCCACCCCTTGCCATTTCCTGTATAACGCACCCAAATGCTACGCATTTCTTCCATTCTTCCCTCCCTTGTAGCAGCTGCTGTATCGTGCACTTTCCCTCTGGTTGCACCGGTAACATTACTGTCTGCTTGGGTGGTGCTGTCTTGTCATTCTGAATGCATGACGGTGCAGTAAGTTGTTGTTTTATCCTAAATCTTGGTATTTTTATTTCACCTCCGTTATCCTTTACCCACCTTTCCCAACCTGCCCTTTCCTTCCACTCCACATTCCTGGATGTCCTGTCAAAGGTGTCTAATACCACCTGATCTCTTTTTGTTGGCTGCATGTTCATGCAGGGCACCCTCTTCATCCTATGCACCGCTGTTATCTGTTCAGTAGCTGCCTCAATCTTCCTGGGGGGCGCCACCGCTATAGACATGTTATGCTGCCTAAGGAGCATATCCCTCATTAAAACACACCCACATACTTAGAAAATGGTATCACATTATAGGTCATGCTGTTTTCTGTGTCTGTTGGCTGGTGTGTGCAAACATAACATCCAGATATGTTCATAATGCGTACATACATTTTTAGCATATCAACATACTGATTTCCTTGGTACTCATCCCATAGTTCTCTTTCCCTTTCTCCTTTCACCACAACCTCCCCCAAAATGTCTTGTTCTGTTGTGTTCATTTTTCTTTCCCCATATGTTACGTTTGAGTCGCTTCCATCCCCCACCTGGCCATTAAGGAACGGTATTTCAATATCCTTTGCATATATTTTTATCAATGCAGTCACTATTATTCCTGGAACTGGGGATAATATTGCCATCAGTACTGCTGGCCACTTTCTTTCCTCTTTCTTTGTTCTTGGCATTTTCGTAGACGTTATGCAAATGTTCTTTATGTCAAAAGGATTTCCCTAACCTTTCTCTCTTCTTTTGGGGAAAGATCCCTAATTTCCACTCAGGCCTATTCTATCTTCTTTTGAAATGTCTATAGACAACTCACAGTTCAGTGACATCCCTTATAAGACCAGAGCCAATTTCTTCAATGACACACTGTAAAATCTCAAGACGAGTTTCCGCAATCTTTAGAGCTGGTGGCTGATATTCTAAAATCAGGAATGAAAGATCTTGCAGAATCAGACTTTGCAAGCCACTCAATATCGGAGGGTTTGGTACAGTCAGTGTCAATGCTCCATTTATTTCTACCCCAGGGACCAACAGTTCGATCTCAATTACCAGTTCTGAAGCTCTGCGAGTCACTCGTACAGATCTCAGCCTTCCAGACCTTACAGTTCCTGGCATTTGTAATCAGATAAGTCCACTCCTGTTTTGCCGTACCCCTGGCATGGTACTCTTGGAGTTGGAAAGCTATGTGTTTCCTGTGTGAAACAGTTAGTCTTTGTGTCTTACTAGAAGGTCTTGCACCCCTATTGATGCAGGCGCCAGCAAATTTTTTAAAAGAAACCGTTGGTGCTCTTATTGTGTACCGTCAGAGGTTTACCAGCACATGACGTCACTTAGCACTTGAAGAAAACGTGGGGACCTTGGAAAGATGATATCCGGAGGCTTGGCCTGCTGTGCGCAGCAGGGATCTGCCTCTGTGAGGTTGTGCTTTCTGTTGGAGGCCTGGCCTGCCGCGAGCAGGGATCTGCCTCTTGTTGAGTTGGGCTCACTATTGGAGGCCTGGCCTGCCGCGAACAGGGATCTGCCTCTCCTCTAACCCTTCTTTGCTGTTGCTGGTCTGCTGGAGCGAAGATTGTACCTGCGGGATGCCTCAGATGCAGCTGGTGGTGCAGGTGGAGCTTGCCCTCCTTGGTCCTGCCACGCAGTTGGAGCTTGCTGTCCTTGTTCCGGCCCGTTGCTTTCTTGGTGTGGGAGCTGTAAATCCAGGATGTCAGACCCTCACACTTGATGGCTTTTGCAGTTGTTAGGAGAACCTGGTAAGGGCCTTTCCACCTTGGCTGGAGGCAGTGTCGTCTGGTGTGAGCTTTTATCCAGACCCAATTGCCTGGCTGCAGGTCATGTGACGGTGGAGTTGCTGCTTCTGGAAGAGCCTGCAGGACCTGGCGATGAATATAATGCAATGTCTCTGTTAGTTTCTATCTGAAAGAGACAATTAGTTATAGATTCCTTACCTTAGAATTACCCCCAGGCGTCAGGCTGGATCCGGAGAATTTTTCGTCAGCAGAACCCCTGCACGTCGAAAGGTGGCGTTGGTCGACTCCGCGTTCATCGTTGGCGTTGTGGTCGCCGGGATAACGTCGCAGTAGCAACTTAGACGCCGCCCTCGCGCGCTGTCAGTTCTTTCTTTTTCGGTGCCAGCCAGCACAGATCCGGAGAGAGCGGTACCTCCAGTCACTTTTTGACTGACTTTTTGCTGACTTTTGTCGATGTCGTTTTTGAGTCTTCGACTCCTGGTGCACGTCAGGGATACCCGGTTTCAAGGCTTGCGGTTCCTGCCGACGGTTGATGTCGGTGACGGATCCGCACCGCATGTGCCTGTTCTGTTTGGAACCCGACCACGACTCCAAGTCGTGTTCCGACTGCTGGATCATGAATCCGAAGTCCTTGCGGGAGCGGTCCCGAAAGCTTCTCAAGGCCCGGCAGTCCGCTCTGCGCCGCTCGAGGTCCCGGACGCGTGGGAGGTTGAGGAACCCGTCACGGAGCCACCACCACCAGTCCTCTTCCAAGTCTTCGCACTCCTCAGGTAAGTCGAAGCACAAGAAGAAGTCGAAGAAGCATCGTCGCTCTTTGACTTCTCCCCGTCCGTCGGCCAACGCTAGGTCGACTCTGGGTTTCCCTCCCTTTCCCGGACCCAGTGCGACCCCTGCCCAGCTTCGGAGTTTCTACGAAGCGATGCATGCCCTCTTTGGGCAGCCGACTCCGCCGGCACGCCTTCGGGCCCCGCAGACTCGGCTGGGGGCCCTGGGCCTTCGACGCCGGCAGCTTCGGCCCCTGCACCGCAGGGTTCCCTTGGATCCAGGCCTGGATCCGGATCGGCGCCGGTCGACCTGATCACGCCTCCCCCGGCGCCGATTCCACCGGCACCACGTCCGCAGCCGACGCCGGCTGTGTCCCCAGCCGGCGTTGACGTTGGTTTGGCTCCGTGTCCACGTCGGGGTGGCGGCGCCAACGGGTACTTTTGTGCCCCTGTTCCACCCTGGTTCTTTTAGGCCTGATTGGCAACCAGAGGAGGGTGAGGAGGACTGGGAGGGGTCTGGAGACCCTTTAACTGACCAGTTGGAATACGATCCGGACTGGCGAGAGGAGTTGAGGGATGCCAGTGGGCTGGATACTTTCCCAGACCTTGGCATGTTGTCTCCTCCTACCGTGGCTACGGAGGAGGGAGCTTATTACGCAGTGGTGTTGCATAGGGTGGCCGAGGCCCTCAACCTCGAGCTACCTACGGTGGCGGTCAGGACTAACCTCCTGACAGAGGTGCTTCAACCGGCAGCGAGCTCTTCGGAGCCCCTGCTGCCGTTCAATGAAGCCCTCACTGAGGTCCTTTTGGGCACCTGGTCCAGGCCCAACACAGGGGCTCCTGTGGATAGGATGATCACCAGACGCAACCGCCCGGCTCCAGGCGACCCCACTTTCCTCTCCCAACACCCCACCCCTGAGAGCTTGGTGGTGCAAGCCTCCACGTCCAAAGGCGCATTCCCTAACCCACCACCTGATAGGGAATCCAAAAAGCTGGACCAGCTTGGAAAGAAGATGTTTTCTTCCTCCAGCTTGGGTCTGCGGTCGGTAAACACCACATGTCTGTTGGGCTGTTACACCCACTCTGTGTGGGATACGGTGGCGCAGGTGCTGCCTCAGTGCCCGGAGGAGGCCCGGGCCGTACTTTCCTGTGCAGTTGCCGAGGGGAGAGACGAAGCCAAGTTTACCATTCGCTGTGGACTGGACACCGCCGACTCGGTTCTGGGGGCCAGCAAGCAGGCCAGTCCATCACAGCCCCCTCTGCAGCAGTCTCCAAACCCTCCCAGTCCGACCTTTCAGGGTCACCAATCGCCAGTGGGCGGCAGGATTCGCCATCACCTCCCCCACTGGCACACCATCACGTCGGACAGGTGGGTTTTGCAGATAGTCCGAAGGGGCTACTTCCTCCCCTTTGAGACTACCCCTCCATCAATGCCACCTCAGCACCATCGCATGTCAGAGAATCATCTGGCCCTTCTCCAACAGGACGTTTCGGCACTCTTGGCCAAGAGAGCCATCGAGCGAGTTCCTGCCCCAGAAGTAGGTCGTGGTTGCTATTCCCACTACTTTCTGGTGCCCAAGAAGGACAAAGGCCTGCGTCCTATCTTGGATCTCAGGAACGTCAACCGCTTCCTCCGGAAGGAGAAGTTCAAAATGTTGACGCTAGCTCAGGTCCTGTCTGCCCTCGACCCTGGAAACTGGATGGAAGCGTTGGACTTGCAGGATGCATACTTTCACATTCCCGTCCTGCCGGCCCACCGGCGTTACCTGCAGTTCACGGTAGGCCACAAGCACTTTCAGTTTACTGTGCTTTGCCTTACCAGCGCCCCTCGGGTGTTCACGAAAGTGATGGCGGTGGTCGCAGCTCATCTGCGCAGATCAGGGGTTCCAGTCTTCCCCTATCTCGACGACTGGCTGTTGAAGGCGGGCTCGTCCCAGGCTGTTGTCTCCCACCTCCAGACTACGGTGGACCTCCTGCATTCGCTGGGGTTCACTATCAACGTGCCAAAGTCACACTCCCTCTCAGAAGCTCCTTTTCATCGGAGCGGTTCTGGACACGACGCAGTTTCGGGCTTATCCTCCCGAGCAGCGAATCCGGGATATTCGGGCTATGATTCCAATCTTTCAGCCTCTATCCCGGGTTTCGGTCAGAATGACCCTGAGGCTGCTGGGCCTCATGGCCTCCTGCATCCTGCTGGTAAATCATGCCAGGTGGCATATGCAGGCTTTGCAGTGGGACCTGAAGTTCCAGTGGGCACAGCATCTGGGGAATCTTTCCTGTTGCGTCCAGATCTCAGAGGGCACTGCACGCCAATTGCAGTGGTGGCTGATTAACCAGGATTGGGTCAACGGCAGGTCCCTCTCCCTTCCCCAGCCAGAGTTCACAGTGGTGACAGATGCATCACTGCTGGGATGGGGCGGCCACATGGGAGAGGCGGAGATCAGGGGTCTCTGGTCTCTGGCGGAGTCCGGGCTCCACATCAACCTTCTGGAGCTTCGGGCGATCCGTCTTACACTAAAGGCATTCCTTCCCTCTGTCCGGGGAAGAGTTGTGCAGGTATTCACTGACAACACCACCGCCATGTGGTACTGCAACAAACAGGGCGGGGTGGGGTCGTGGACCCTATGGCAAGAGGCTCTACGTCTCTGGACATGGCTGGAACATCAAGGCATATCCCTGGTGGTTCAACACCTGGCAGGTTCACTGAACGCCAGGGCGGACGGACTCAGCCGCAGGTGCATGATGGATCATGAATGGCGTCTACACTCGAAGGTGGCGCAAGGCCTCTTTCAGCAGTGGGGAGAGCCTTGGTTAGATAATAATAATAATACAGCCATTTATAGAGCACGAACAGCTACCTCAAATAGAGATCTATTCGCCACCAAAGAGAACGCGCAATGTCGGCAATTCTATGCGTTGGAATTTCCAAGACGGCACTCGCTAGGCGACGCTTTTCACCGCGAGTGGAGTTGCGGTCTTCTATACGCCTTTCCACCTATACCACTTCTGCCCAGAGTGCTGAATAAGATCAAGCGCGACCGGGCCCAAGACATCCTTGTGGCTCCGGATTCAGCACGAAGAGTCTGGTATCCCGAGCTGTTACACATGGCCATCGATCCTCCGATCCGACTGCCTCTTCGGGAGGATCTTCTGTCGCAGCAGCAGGGGACGGCCCTCCACCCAAACCTGTCCAGCCTCCACCTCCTTGCATGGAGATTGAGCGGCGACAGTTGACAGCCTTTGACCTTCCTCCCGAAGTCTGTAATGTTATCTTGGCAGCCAGGCGTCCCTCCACTAAGACGGTATACGCCTGTAGATGGAACAAATTTGTGGCATGGTGCACAGCAAAGGCTGTGGATCCCCTTTCTGCCCCTCTTTCTGAAGTTCTCTTGTTCCTCCTGTCTTTGGTCCAGCAGGGCTCTGCTCTGGGCACTCTGAAGGCTTTCTTAGGCTTCCTGATCAGCCTTCTCTTTTCAAGTCCCCTGTTGTAAATCTCTTCCTTAAGGGCATTACTCATCTTTTTCCTGTTGTCCCCTTCGTAATGCCTCAGTGGGACTTGAACTTGGTTCTTACTTACCTTATGTGCGCTCCATTTGAGCCGCTTCATAACTGTCCTCTGAGCCTTCTTACTTTAAAGACTGCCTTTCTGGTTGCCATCACCTCTGTTCGCAGGGTGAGTGAGCTCCAAGCTCTTTCTTCAAAGCCTCCTTTTCTGGCTGTTCATCCGTACAAGGTCGTCCTCAGAACCAGACCTTCCTTTCTTCCCAAGGTGGTTACTTCTTTCCACATTGGTCAAACCATCACTTTGCCCACCTTCTTTCCGCCTCCACATTCTTCTAAGGAGGAAGAGAGGCTCCACCGTCTGGATCCAAAACGTGCGCTTTCCTTTTATTTGGATCGCACCAAGCAATTCCGGGTGGATGACCAGCTCTTTGTTGGCTACGTGGGTGCCAAGAAAGGTCGGGCCATGCACAAACGGACCATCTCTAGGTGGGTCGTTTTGTGCATTAAAGCTTGCTACTGTTTGGCAAAGAAGGAGCCTCCAGTGGGACTGTGCGCCCATTCCACCAGGGCGACGGCAGCTACCACTGCTTTGGGACAGGGAGTCCACCTCAATGACATCTGTCAGGCAGCTACGTGGGCATCTCTGCACACGTTCACAAAACACTACTGCCTGGACAGCCGGAGAGACGGCTTCTTTGGCCGTTCTGTTCTCCAGGACTTTCTGGTGTGAACTTAGTTTGCGGACCCACCTCCGGGGTTGGTATTGCTGGGGTATCTATTCTAAGGTAAGGAATCTATAACTAATTGTCTCTTTCAGATGAACAAGTTACTTACCTTCGGTAACAATATATCTGTAAGAGACATAGATTAGTTATAGATTCCTTAGCGCCCCACCCATCCTCCCCGTTCTGCGAACTGACTTCTAGGGTCAGGGAATCCCTTTCAGGGCCCTAGTTTTGTGCACCAGTGGTCAGTGTCTTGCATGGCTCTGCGCTTCTGTCGTGGAATGTCGTGTAAAAGAACTGACGTCAGTGCGTGAAGGCGGCGTCTAAGTAGCTACCGCAACTTCATCCCAGCGACCAAGACGCCAACGACAAACGCGGAGCCGACTGACGCGACCTTTCGACGCGCAGGGGTACTGCTGACGAAAAATTCTCCAGATCCAGTCTGACGCCTGGGGGTAATTCTAAGGTAAGGAATCTATAACTAATCTATGTCTCTTACAGATATATTGTTACCGAAGGTAAGTAACTTGTTCTACAATAGTACAAAAGCAAATCATCTGCTGTCGACAGTGGAGCGGTAGACATGTGGCCTGCAATGTTCATCGGGCGGCCAAACAAAATTTCGTGAGGGCTTAACTTGGTCACCCTATCTGGTGTGCTTCTCATTGCCAACAGAGCTAGTTGCAGCATGTCTACCCATGATAGTTCAGTTGATGCACAAATTCTGCCAATTTTATTTTTCAACACCCCGTTTTTCCTTTCTACAGCACCTGCTGCTTGTGGGTGATTGGCCCAATGTAGTTTTTGTGTGACCGAGCCCCTTGCATATTCCCCCTAACACATGGGAAATGAACGCAGGTCCGTTGTCTGAGCTCAGAAGTGCTGGAATTCCAAAAGGTGGAATGAGTTCTCTCAAAAGGAATTTAGCAACAGTGTGTGCATCACAGTTCTTTGTTGGATAAGCCTCAGTCCATTTGCTGAACATGCGCACAATTACCAACAGGTGTTTGTACTTCTGAGTGGGGGGCATGTCAATGAAGTGTAGTTGGAGGCTTTCAAACGGTCGGTGGGGCGGTGGAAAGTGGCCAGGTGCAGTTGGTGTACCCTTCCCAGTATTGTATTTTGTGCAAACAGTACATTGCTTACAAAGTCTCTCCGCTATTTGACAGAACTTGCAGTTGAACCAACATAGTGAAAACAGTCTGATCATGCCGTCTCGGCCAACATGTGAGGGACCGTGAAACAGACGTGCCATAGAGAAAAGCATTGATGAAGGTACACATATCTTCCCATTCAGCCCTGTTCACAACCCCTCCTCCTCTGTTTGCACACACCCTCCCTTGGCCCACTCCTCCTATTCATGTTCCTCTACCATTTCCTGAATGTGCATAGGATCAAAATGTAGTGAGTCATTCTTTACATGAATCTTTTTGTTCGGGTTAATCATTTGTACCATTGTTAACTGGCAGCCTTTTAGTGCTATTCTCTTTGCTTCCCCATCTATAAAAGCGTTGCCTTTTGACACATAGTCTTTTAATGAAGTGTGTGCTGCACATTTGATTATGGCTACTTTCAGCGGTAGTAACAATGCTTGGAAAAGGTCACTTATCAATTCTGCGTGCTGTATTTGCTGGCCTGCTGACGTTAGGAATCCCCTCATTGATCGTAGCTGGCCAAAATCATGGACCACCCCGAAGACATATTGGCTGTCCGTATATATGTTTACTCTTTTCCCCTTAGCCAATATGCATGCCCTTGTTAGTGCCACAAGTTCAGCTGCATGTGCAATTTTGGCAGCTGTCAACCTTTTCCCTTCCAACAGCTTGTTAGCAGTGCCCCCTGCATAGGATGGGTGCAGTGTTCCATTGTCGTCCCTGAGACATGACCCATCTACAAACAAATCCCCTTGAGCATCTGGCAATGGTGTGTCTTTTAAGTGCAGGCGCACCTTAGAATGCCTGTCTATAGCCAGTGCACAATCATGGAATGCATCATCTGAGGTCAAATCATCTAGGTCATGCTCTGTGGGCAAAAGGCATGCTGGATTCAAAGTGGTGCACCTTTTGATGACAATGTGTGGCGCTAACAGTGTCAGCTCATATCTGGTGAGGCGTGCATTCGTCAGATGCTGGGTCTTTGGTGGATGTGAGAAGCGTGTCCACTGCGTGGGGAACGTGCAAGACCATGGTGTGTGCCAGTACTATATTTTCTGACTGTTCTACTGCTAGTGCTGCCGCTGCGACTGCTGAGAGGCAAGGCAGGAGCGCAGAAGCTACAGGGTCTAAGTTGGCAGAATAGTATGCCACTGGGCGGTAGAAAGATCCATGCTTTTGTGTGAGGACCCCTAGTGAGCAGACCCCCTTCTCATAGCAGAACAGATGTAAGTCTTTGCTGTAATCTGGGAGGCCTAACGCTGGGGCACCACTGAGTTCTTGTTTCAGTCTGTGGAACGCTTTTTCACTGTCCTGTGACCAGGGCACAATGTCTGGTACATCTTTGTGTGTTAGGGCTTGGCAATCAGGGGGAAATTTGGGATCCAGTGCCGGCAGTATCCCGCCACCCCCAGGAAAGCCCGAACCTCTTTTTGTGTGCGGGGTCGAGGAAAATGGGTGATGGTTGATATTCTGTCAGGCTTCGGACAATTCATGGCCCAAATACTTCACAGTGGTGAGGCAAAACTGTAATTTCTTTGGGGAGACCTTCTAACCCTTCGGCGCTAGGTGGCGTAGGAGGGTAACAGTGTCCTTTGCACAAGCGTCCCTGGAAGGTGAAGCCATTAGTAAGTCGTCTATGTACTGAATAAGTGTGCAACCCTCTTTTAGTACTAGGGAGTCCAAGTCTGTTTTTAATGCAATGGTGAAGATGGAGGGAGACTCTGTGTACCCTTGAGGAAGACGACACCACGAAAATCACATAGAACAAAAGGAGAACACAAAGAGATACTGGCTGTCAGGGTGCAGGGGAATGGTGAAGAAGGCGGAGCTAAGATCCAGCACTGTAAAGTGGGTGGCTGTTACTGAAATGTTAGACAATATTGTCGCGGGGTTTGGGACCCCGGGAAAGGAAGGTACCACTATCTTGTTCAGGTTCTCTTAGGTGTGGTGTAAAACGATATACAGGGACCCCATCCGGGCCCTTGGAAGCCTTCTTTACAGGGAGTATCGGTGTGTTGCTTGGGCTGGAACGTATCTCTTTTATTATTCCCTGTTGGAGGAGGTCTTTTATGACTGGTGCTATGCCCTCCTCTCCCTCTTTCGAAATCTTGTATTGTGGCACTCTTGGGAGGGGAGCTCCTGGTTTCAATTTGATCTGCACGGTGGGTAATTTAGCACCTGTCCCACGTCATTGTTACTGCGGGCCCAGACCTGAAGTGGCACGCAATCACACAATTCTGGCGGTATTACGGGGTCTGTGCATGCCATGAAAGCTTGCAACATCAAACCATTTGCCCTGCTTTCTAGGAAAACGCCGGTTGGTGAGCAATGTATGGTGCATTGCAACTTGCAAAGCAGATCCCTACCCAGTACATTCACGGGGCAGAACCTGCTAAGGATGAACTGGTAGTGGACAGTGAGGGGGCTTACTACCAATTTTAGTGGCTTTGTGAGGTATTCATCTATTGGTTGTCCTGTCATGTCGACTGCTGTGACTTGTATTCCTGAGAGTGGTGCATCTGGCATCTGAGAGGCATTCAGCATTGATCTTTGAGCTCCTGTGTCTACTAGGAATGGAACAGTTTTGTCCAATACTGTTCCCTCCACATATGGGCCAGATTGGTCCACTGCTAATGCTGGAGCTATCAGGCAGTCTCCCACTCCCAGGCATCCCTAGAATGTGCCTTTAGGCGGTGGTGGAAAAGCACCGTCTTCTTCTGGCACCCATTCGTCCCTTACCACCCATTCATCCCTGCTCCTTCTATTCTGGGTCAGTGGTAGGGGCATATCATTTGCTGCGTATCCTTGCTGTGCATTATTCCTGTATTCTGTATGCTGGGTGTTATGCTTGTATTGGAATTGCTGTTGGCCCTGTATCCTAATTTGTGTTGGCCTATTTCCCTGATTTTTATTTTTTTAGCAGAGGGCAATCTGCTTTCCAGTTTTTGGGGTCTTTACAATAGAAGCATGCAGTTCCTGGTGGGGGTAGGGAAGTTGTTTTGTCATTTTGCTGCCGGCCTGTGCCCTTTCCTCTCCCCCTTCCCCTGCCTCTATCTTGCTGGCTTGTGTAAACCCTTTTTTGGGCTACCATCAACCTCACATTTTGTCTTTCTTTATTTTCTCTGCCTCCATTGTCTGGGCATGTGACTGGTAATCAGCGCAGTATCTGGCTGCCGCCAATACCTTTTCAACTGGTTCTTGTTGCCAGCAAACAAATGACGTTTGCAGGTGTGCCTTAATAGGTAGTCTCAGCCCTTGAACAAAAGTAGTGACAAATGCAGGCATGGCATCTCCCATTGGATTCTTTAACCCGCTGTTCTGCTGGTAGACTGGCAGAAGGCGGTCAAAGTATGAATTTACACTCTCATTTTTTTTCCTGTTTTGTGTGTGATATTTTGTTCCAGTCTACCTTATCTTCTGGGACTTTTTTCTTGAAATATTTCACTACTTCTTTGTATTTTTCGTCTCCCTCTTCTCCTGGCATCTCTCCTTTTCCCCTCTCTGGCTCCCTCTTTGGCCAGTCTACTTTTCTTTTGCAGTCTTCCCTTAGATCTTTTGGCACAATTATATTGAATAGAACATCAAAGTCCCTCCTTAACAGCCCCCCCATCACTGCCATCCTTTCTAATTCTGTGTACCACCTCCTTGGTTCTTCTCTTAATTTTGGGAAGTCTTTAGTAAAGGACATAAGGTCTGCTCTAGACCAAGGAACATGGACATACGCAAGTTTGTTGCCTTCACTTCCAGGTGGAGGGGGCACCTCTCGCAGGTGCATAATCAATGTGGGTGCTGCTGGGGCAGTGTCGCTGTGGGGGGTAAGAGTCTGGACTACTTCTAGGACTGCCATTGTGTTGATTAGTTTATTCCACTGTTGTAATTTATCCACTGCGTATTTTAATGCCTCTGAGATCCTAGCATCGTCCCATTGTGGCAGGTCTGAATCTGGAAAGCTAAATTTTGCTACATCCCAGGTGTACTGTGGAGGCTGTGAGGGAGGATCTTTTGTGGTGTCTGGGTATTGTTTATTGGCTTGTTGTATATATGCGCTGTGTGCTCGTGGGCCTTTATTCATCAGATCCACGCGTGCCAATGACAGCATTTTATCCTGATATTGTCTACACTGTGTTGCTGTGAATGTGTCTACTTGTAGTGTCCCTTCCACCATCTGGTGCAAGAGATCCTGGCATTTAATGGTGTCTGCTTTTAACATTTTCTTCTTATTCATGGGTGATGAATGTGGGAACGAGGTGGCGGAATTTGTGTTACTAATACTGTTTCTTCTAGCCTGTGGCGGGGCTGGCTATGTTCCTCCCATAGCCTGTTCTAATGTGGTGATATCGTGGGCTGTCTGGTGTACATACCTACATATGTCCCATACTGAGTCCCGCCACTGTTCAATCGAAAATGTGTGATCTACTGAGGTGTCAGTAAAGATTTGTTTCCACGTATTATTTATTAAACATGGTACTGTTGTTTGTGTTTCTGTGCATTTTGTCAACAGCTGGTGTTTCTTGTCACTGTGTTTTGAAGCTGCGTAAGCAGCTTCCTGCCTCATTGCTGCTAAGGAGGCGACGTCTGAAACTCTGGCCAGGTCTATTTTTGTAACTTCCTCATTCAGAAGTTTGCTCGTTAGAGCTCTGCAAGCTGCTTGTTCCTCATCAGACAGCTCAGTGTGTTGTGCTACTGGAGCGGAGGGTATGACGGTGTCATTTGTATTTGGAAGGGTAGCCTACCGTCTACCCGTCATTCTTCCCATTAATAGGTCTTCAAGGACTGTATCCTCTTCCCCCCCCCCCACCATTTTTGTGTTCTTTTTCACTCTCCACTGGAATGCATGGAAACACTCTTACTACATCTAATTGTGTCTTTCTCCAATTTTCACTCATTTTTTCTTTGCCATCTCATTCAACAAATTGTTCTTAACTTCTAACAATTCCTTATGTGCCTTACTTTTGACATCACTAGTTGTGCGCATATCACGCAGAACCAAATCCCACTCATAAAACGACTCCCAGTCTTTGGGCCTTATTTTCTTTCCTTTCAACTTTAACATTTGTCTCAAATATGACAATTTATTCAAATCATAAGTTCTGTGACACGGAAACTGCAAGTCAGGTATGCTGGGGCTGGCTGGCTGCTATTTAAGTTATTTTTGCTGAGAGGGTTGCCCATGTTAGGATTGGTGGTGTGGTGCGATACTGTTATGGTGTGTAAGCACTAACCCTACTTGCTTTGCGATGACAGTTCAAATATACTGGACACAGGGAGGCTGGGGTGTCGCGCTATAATGCGGACAGAGAAAACAATAGGTGGACGAACGTTATCATATGCTTTCAGCCAACCTGCAGCGTTTGCAACAGCAGAGGAAGCCGTCTGTCAGACGAAAAACAGGTCAAATGATACTAGTTCACCAAAGGATTCACAAATGGGAAAGGAAAGAAAAGTCCTAGGTGCTGGTGACACGGCGATACTGGCGCTCCATGGACAGAAAAGAAGGTGACAGGAAAGTAGGAAGAAAAGGAATAGTATTTCCATCTCCTTGCGTTCTTCTGGTGTTCCCAAAAGAGCAGAAGGGGCGGCTAGACGGAATTGAAGACCCCTTGGGCTATGCCGTTGGGGTGCAGGCATTCAAATAGACAGAGCAGAAGTGGTGAACTCCACATGTAGTTCAATCACACACATGAGACATGAAAAGCAATATTTGAAAACCCTGCGCTGCAGCGCTGTATTATGGTGTGTGTGCTGTAAATAGGTGCGGTATGAGTATGCTAATCCCAGAATAATAACAGGGGAAATAGGAACAGTATGAGCGGTACTTCAGAGGACATAAGAAGTAACACGCAAATAGGTGGTAACATTCAGTACAGGGCAGATATTAATAGGTCTGCCAGCCAGTCCATTGTAAGTGGGTCGTAATATTTAGTGCCATTTTTATTAGGGCGGCAATTGTTATTAGAGGGGTGTTCAGTCCATCGTCAGAGAATTAGCAGCCTATTAATGTCAGTCACGTAGCGTCTACAATACCCGAGTAAAGAAATGGTCTGATGATGACTGAAAACACCCTGTAACAATAGGAACGGTAGGTACCACCCTAACAATATTTAACCTCAATATATGAGAGGCACAGAACAATAACACAGTAAAGAAATGCAATGAACCCCAAAATGATAGAGTAAAACAACTGATACTCCCTCCCAGTTGTGCCTAGGTGGACACCTAGACACAGCTGGGGACCACCTCTGGCGTCCAGCAGGAGGCAGCGCACCAGTGGTTACCAGTCGCCAGCGGCGCTGAGATGAGTTAGCCGCACTCAAACCTGAGTTCATGGAAAGTAGTTAATCGGCTCCCCAAAAACTTGTTGCAACCAAAACGAGGAGCCCTACCTAGCTACCCCTCGCACGATATCGTTCCTGTACACCAACCCTGTGCAATCCCGGGGAAGCAAATTGTATTATCGCCCTGAACCTGGGGAGCAAAACTGCCGCTACTCTATAACAGGGGCTACCTGCTATGATCCAACAGTGAGGAGGAAATCCTTAATTAAAACTCACCAAAGGACGTCGAGTCTGGCAATGCCTACCGACCTCTGCTCCAGTCAATGGATGTAGCTGTGAAACTCCTGTACCCCCGTGGCCGGGGACTCTCCGCAGGCAAGACATTGGACTGCAAAAGTTCGCCCTCCTTGGTACACCGTCAGCCAATTGCTGCTTAGCACCAGAGAGTCACTGCATGCAAGGAAAGTGCGGATGGACCCCGTCTTCGGCCTGTCGGGGTGAAGGTGCAGTGCAGAAACTAAAATGCAGAGCAAAAATGCACATTAGAGGTCAGCAGAGTTCAGCAGCAGTACCAGAGGCAAACACTGCGGACTGGGGAAGGAAGCAAATTAGGCCACGGTCAGCAGCAGTAAGTGAGGGTTAACCTCAAAGAGTGGCACAGTCTTCAGCCTAATGATGGCAGAGTGAGACATATAACATTAAAGCCACAAAAAGGAGACAAAAGAAGGTGATCAGAATAGCTGCTATCATAGCCATGTAGTGAGAAGGGTCGCAAAAGAGAAATAGAATAGTGCCACCGGCATAGTGGAAAAGAAGAGAGCAGGGAAAAATAACACACCAGAAAATATCCATGCAAATGTGCTGTGATGGAGAAAAGCAGGAGCCAGAGATATGACAAAAACCAACTCATGGCAGACAGAGTCCCTCAGCCACGGAGCGGAGGGAGGGAAAGAGAGACACAGAGATAAGAGTCGTCAAACCTCAGACCTCCGAATGAAGCTGTAGGGCAGCAGCCCGGTGGCGGTAGAAGTCAGTGATCCTGGAGCTGCATTGTCACACCAAATGTGGAAGCTGTAATAAAGAATAAACAAATAATACCACTAAACCAACTCTCTATCGGCACATAAGATGTACAGAATTTATTGGAGACCAACAGGATAATGCAAATACGTACTGCACGGAGACAGTCAGCATAGTCGCTGAGTGTCCAACGATGTGATGTTTCTGACAGCTTTTATTGACACAAACCACAGAGGAAGCAGCATCATAATGCACGTAACACAAATTAAGCATTGGAATCAAGGAAGGCCTAGGCTGCGTTATACCATTTATTGTCCGAAATATACTGTTGCTGACCACGTGTCCTGCGTATGTGACAGCTTTGGGACTTTCTACTGTAATTAATGTATTAGCCTTGGTACTTTTCCATACAAATTATTGCAGTATCATAGCACGAACCAGAACTATTGCTGAATATGATATGCTGAAATACTTGCGGCTCAGCTAGCATCCTGCGATGTTCTCGTATCTTTCTTGGGCAAGCCTTACGTTACAAAAGCAGCTTCACTTCTGAACCATGGAAAAGTACAAGCATCTGCCTACTGGTTTTATGTCAACTTAACAGTGTCAGACATCTCAGACATTTGGTATCACTAATAAAAGATGGTTTCCTGGTTTGTGACCTTTAAACATCAGGGTGGACAAACTCAGCTGACATTGTCTAGCAGATCTGATAGAGACATCTTGCCACAAATTCCGTATCTTTGAATCCTCCCCAGGTGCCAAACTGGATCCAGAACCTTTCCCAGCAGTACTTCTGCGCGTCAGTAGAGGGCGTCGAGAGATTCCGTAGCGACATCTTTTCCCGAATGTGATGTCAACCGAGTACATATAAGCCCTCCCCTGACGTTCTGACGTCAACTCCTTTTTTTCAGTGCTAGCAACGCGGACCCGTACTGCAGTTCCTCTACCCGTTTTTCGGCCTTCTTGATTTTTTCTCGGCTACGGAGCAGTGTGCCCTTTTTCTACCCTTTTCAGTGTCCTCTGGGTTCAAGCCTTGTGTTGGAAAGTGCCTTTTTTTGCATGGCTAGCCCCCACTTTTTGCCTCATGCCTGATTTCGAAGTGTAAGTGCAACTGGGTCCCTGCTAACCAGGTTACCAGCGCCAAAGCTCTTTCCTAAACACTGTACCATGATTGGCACCATTTCAGCTACCCCTATAAGCCCCTAGTAAATGGTAACCCTGGTACCTAAGGCATGGGTACTGAACAGGGTCTTCTGGGGCTGCAGCACTGGTTGTGCCACCCCTGGGATCCCTCATCAAGGCTATGCACTCTGCCATTTCAGGCTGCGTGTCTTGGTGTAGAGAAATCTGAAAAATCGACATGGCACACATCCCTGTGTGACATGCCATCCATGTACTGCATAAGATAAAGGTAAGTCACCCCTACTGCAGGCCTATGTGAGGGCATATCAGCATGAGCAGATATGCCCCTACAATGTCCAGTCTATTCTGAGATATTGTAAGTGCACAGGGAAGCCATAAGGAGTACATGGGCTGGATACTTGTCAAAACGAGTTTCCTAGCTCCATGATGGTTTCACTGATTCCTAAGATGTTTGGTACCAAATATCTTGTATTGATGAATCCTCACTGATGCCAGTGTTGGAATTATTAATAAATTAACGCAGGAGACACTTTTAGAGGGTCCCCTGAAAGCTACCAAGCACTAACCCTGGGCGTAAAACTCCGCTTCGCTCTCGGAGTTTCGGATTTTTGGCAACTCCCGTTCCTTGTAGAACGCAGAGTTACCAAAGACTCAGTGCTCTGCACCGGAGCGGATTTTTTTTTGTGTTTGCGCGCTCAAAATGGGTTTACGCGTGCGGGAGTGACTTACCGGGATGCCTGCGATCGCCGGCGAGATTTCCCATCCGTTCGCGAGCACCACGAGATTTGGTAGCTGGACGCACGGTCCCGCGAGAGTGTGCGATCGCGAACACGTCATCGGCCTTCTGGCAGAAGTTTTGTGAAGATCGCGATCCCGAACATGCAGAATTTGCAATCTGGAGAAGAATCTCTCTCGAGCAGCATCAAAACCTTCTCGAAATGATGATTTGGATTAAAAAAACTCCTCAGATTGACATTTGGCTGTACTTTTTTGTGCAAGGAGTTCTTTTTCTTTTTTTACTTTTTTTTTTAAGAGGAAGGAAGTGCGCCATATCTCCAACTTCCTGTTCAGCAGGCTCCTCCCAGTGTTTTGTCCTTCTCCTGTTCACTTTTCATTGGATTTGGAGCTGGAAGGATCCCTCTTTGTGTCTGCTGCATCATATATCATTGGATTTGAGGACTTTTGAATTTGAGATTTCACAAGTAAGTTGGAAAATTGGTGTTGTTTGTTTGATTGGGGCATTCCACCTATATTTTATGGTATTTTTCATCGTTTAAAAAAAAATTATTGTGGTGGGTGGCCTGTAGTTTCAGTAGGGGCCTAGTTGTTTCTTTGTAAGTGTAGGAGAGTAGGATCTGCCTCTTATGTTGCCCCCACTTTTTTTCTGATGTTTACACTGGTTTCTGGCTATAGTCTGGCTGGGTCCCTGCTAATCAGGGCCCCAGCCTCTCTGTTCTCTCTAAACGACTTGGAGTGCACTCTAGGTGCACTAGTGATTGGATACTGTGGTCCCTTATGAGTCCTTAGTATATGGTACCTTGGGTACTAAGGGCATAGGTACTTCACAGGCCTACCAGGGGCTGCAGGATGTATTATGCCACCCCTGGGAAGCAGACTAAATCTGACACCACAGGCCTGCTACTGCAGCCTGGGTGAGGTGGTGCTAGCACTCCTCACTGAGATATAGGTTCCCTATATCTCTCCTACACACACATATAAACCTATCAGTCACCCCTAAGGCAGGCCCTATCAATCCTGAGGGCAGGGTGCTTGGCTTCTATGTGAGGGGGTGCCTCTGCCTGAGCAGGGCCCCTCTGCAGCTCTCAGAGTCCATTCTCTGGTGCTGTTTGTGGATGCGGTTAAACCATATACTCTTAAGTGCATTATATCCTCGCGGTAAAATGCTAACTTTGGAATGGCTGCATCAAAACATGTCGTGTTTGGTGTCAAACATCTTGGAATACTACCCCCCGCCAGTTCTGGCGGCGGGGGTAGCATTCCACCCTTCTAGAGGGATAGACATGTACCTACTGTGGAAACGCGGTAGAATCCTGCAGAGCCCTGGCATCATAAAATGGATGCCACCAGTCACAGACACTGGGCTGCCCTCCTGCTGATGACCAACACTCGCAGTGGAGGAAGCCCAACAATAGATATCCTGTCCCAAGGGGTGTGACCACCTCCCAGACAGGGTTTAGTGTATTGGGGCTGGGTGGGTGCACTCTTAGAGTGCTTTGAAGTCCTGCACTGGGGGAGCAGAAGGCTCCTCTGTGCATACCCCAGTTCAAACCGGCTCAGGGGCTACCTGCCCCTGCTCTGGCGCGAAACTGGACAAAGGGAAGTGGGTGTAGCCGCCCACTCCCCTGACCCTCCCATAGGTAGGGTCATAGAGCTAGTCCCTCCCTTTCTTTTAGTATAAGAGGGGGAACCTGTGCATTGCACCCTAGATTTCCCTGGACGACGCTCTGAAGAAGAATCCCGGACCTTCGACGTTCCACTACCTTTGGAAGACTGAAGAATCTCCCTTGGAGTCAAGGAGTGACTCCCCTGCTTGGCAGGCACCAAAAACTACAAACGACGGTCGCAAACTACGCCGCTCCCGCCGGAGTCCGAAGTCCCTGCAGCCCAAGAAGTGGATTTCCTGACTTCTCAAAGGCCATCGTGAGTCCCCAGCGAAGCTGAGGCCAGTGGACCCCAAGAGTGACGAGGAACCGCGACCCCTGGGTACCGTGCACTATTGTCGAGTGCAACCCCTTCACAACATTCTACGAACTTGTGCTTTGGACCACGTGTGGTCCTAGCCTCCAGCAGGAATCCCTCCGAAGATCAGAGGCCTACCACGTCCCGAGTGACCGTGGGCCCCTGTTGAGCGAATCCTCCCGAGGCATCTTCGCAATCCCTTGCCAGCCGGCTTGTGGGTCCCCAGAAGACTTTCTAAAGAAACCAAAGGGCTCCCCTGATTGCTCCAGGCCTGCCCTGACTTACCCTCGCTGGGTGAGTCCCTCAGACCTTGCTGGTCTGCGCCATTGACTTTTTACACTTTCCCCAAGACTTGCTGTTACCAAGGCTTGTTGGCTCCAATCGAGTCGCCGACACCGCAGTAAGCTGCAGACATCGTGGGACACGCCGAATCCAGCTCCTGGTCGTCGTCGACGCCTCCTGGACCTCGTGGCTGAAGAGTCAAGGCACCTGTGAACGACCTGAATCTTGCGACGACGGTGGGCATCCATCTTCCTTGCCCCGAGTCACTGCCAAGTGACTTTGAACACTGTCCCCTCTGCTTTCAGGTCTTCCATCTTCTGAATCCAGGCTTGGATTCCTCCGGACACTTCTCCTGTCGCCGCAAGCAGCAAGTCTTCACTGGCTCCCATTGAAAACGACGCCGCGACCCGACACCAAAGAACACCTATGCACCCGGCTCCCCTGGGTGAGGTAACTTCAGCACTACGGTGCTCCTGTGGGTGTGGGCCCTAGAACTACTTACCCTGTAAGTGACTTGCTTGTAGCTACCCTAGAAGTGCCCTAAAACTCTTACTTTCCAAGTGCGACTATCGCGCTGACTCGTACATGGTTCGCGTCTGTGTTAGACACACCGCGTCCAACTCCCTTGCAATTCTATCTGTAACCGCGTCCTTCGACTCGTACAAGGACCGATCGGTGTGTTCGCCTCGAACACGCAAGGGACCTTTAACATTGAAATCTCAATCGCGTCTGTTCGCATAGACTCGTACAGGACTCGCACCGGTGCCAGGACACCGCGTCCGTCCCCTGTGGGTCTCCTACAACTACCTGGGGTGGTTCTTGGGGGTCCCTCGATTCTAGATGCCCTAGACCTAGGTCTAGCCAAACTAAGATTGTGATATTCGATTGTGCTAAACTTATTTTGATAACATTTGACTTGTACATATGTTCCTGACTTCTAATCTCATAAAGAGATTAGTAGAGAGTTGTTTATTAATAAATACATATATATTTGATATATATACCTGTGTGGTGTCTTTTCATTTGGTGATTCAAGAGATTGTGTGGTAAAACAAGCTGCTTTACATTCCTTCAAGACTTAGCCTGAAGGCTGCTCTCCACAGCTACCACTAGGATAGCTTTCTATAAAGGTTGTCTTAAACCTATCTACCATAAGAGTCGAATTGTTCTGGTGCAAGGTGTCCACTTTAATTAGTGAACAGCATATACCAGGCCAACTTCTCACATTGGTGGGCAGCGTGTGGGATTCCAGCTTGCTATTGTTTTACCAGAAAATCTCTATTTGAATTACTAACTGAAAACCACTATAGGTACTTAAGGTACATATAAAGTCAAGCTTAGTATCAATAAGTTCTACTGAACTTAGAGCTGTGTGCCAAGGGATAGCACACCCTTTCTACAGCTCAAGCTAGTATCAGTAGGCCACAAACTAGTGTAGGTAGTACAACACTGCACAACACTAGAATGTCCTTAAAGGGTGGAACCAGTGGATCCACTCAGCCTCAGTATAAGGACATGGCTTTCTCTGACTTGAGAGCCATGTGTGTTGAAAGACACCTGAAGCTAGGACAGAGTCCCTCCACACTACACCTGATAGATCTGCTGACAGCAGATGATCTTAGATTGGCTCTAGGAGCTAATGGGTCTGAATCAGGGGGTGGGTCAATTACAGTGTCTGGGTCAGATGATGAAAATCAGAATGACCAAGACTCTGTGATTGAAGGGCCAGGCTCCAAGGGGCCTGAAAAGGACAGAGGAATTCTCCCTAAGAGAACTGACAGAGTGGATGAGAGGCATAGGTCCCCTTCCAGGGAATCTGACCACTCTTATCACTCTGGCAGAGAATTTGTCCAGCAGAGGAACTCATACTTTCCCATAAGAGAGAGCTCCTCTGACAGAATGTGCAAACTGCTGCAGTATGAGGAAGCAAGAGTTGCCCTCAGAACCAAGCAGTTGGCACTAGATAGAGAAGCCCTGGAGATCCAGAGAGCTTCTAGAAGAGAGGGGTTAGAACCCCTTGGTGGCAGCAACAGTGTCCCTAGAGGCAGAGAATCTATTCCAGACCATAGGAACCTGAGCAAGGTTGTTCCTCCCTACCAGAGTGGGGATGATATCCACAAGTGGATAACTGCTATGGAGAGGGCCTGTAGAGTACAGCAGGTCCCCCAAAAGCAGTGGGCAGCAATCTTGTGGCTCTCCTTTTCAGACAAAGGTAGAGACAAGCTCCTCACTGTTAGAGAAGAGGATGCTGATGATTATGAAGTCCTGAAGAGTGCACTGATAGATGGGTTTGGCTTAACCACTGAGCAGTACAGGTTGAAGTTCAGAGACACCCAGAAGGCACAGACTCAGGACTGGACTGACTTTGTAGATTGTGCAACCAAGGCTCTGGAGGGTTGGCTGGTTGGCAGTAGGGTTACTGATTTCAAGGGATTGTATAATCTGATGATGAGAGAACAGATCCTTAATAATTGCCAGAACCAGTTGTTGCATCAATACCTGGTGGACTCAGATCTGACCTCTCCCCAAGAATTGGGAAAGAAGGCAGACAAATGGGTCAGAACCAGGGTAAGGCAGAAACCCCAGAACCAAGGGGGTGACACCAAGAAGCAAGATCCTAAGGGCTCTGAGAAAGGTGGGGATAAGTCAAAAGACCAGAAGTCTTCACAAGGGCCCCAAAAATCTGCATCTGGTGGGGAGTCACAATCCAACAAGGGAAAAGGCCAAAAGAAGCCCTGGTGCAAATTCTGTAAACAGAAAGGGCACTGGACTTCTGATTGTAACAAGTCCAAAGACCAAACCACCACCACTCCTGCCCCTAAGGCAACTGTTCCCCCTAGCTCAGCTACTGGTGGAGGTGGTACTCAGAATAAGGGTGTAGTAGGGTTGACCCTGGGTTCTGAAGTGGACTCTGACCTAGTCAGAGTGCCCACTCAGGCAATGCTGATTTGTGATGGAGACCTTGATATGTCCTTCCTAGTAAGCCCCAGTAATCTGGGCAAATACAAACAGCAGCCTGTAATAAATGGCAAACAGGCTTTGGCATTTAGGGACACAGGTGCTAGTGTCACCATGGTGGCAGAGGATCTTGTGGACCCTGGACAGATCATCCTGGGCGAAATGTACCAGGTGACCAATGCAAGCAATGTCAGGACCAACCATAGTCTGGCAGTTGTGAATTTCTCCTGGGGAGGGGTAACTGGCCTCAAGAAGGTTGTAGTCAGTGCAGACCTCCCTGTCGAATGTCTATTGGGCAATGATCTAGAGACTTCAGCCTGGTCTGAAGTAGAGTTATGGACTCATGCTGAGATGTTGGGCATCCCTGCAGAGGTATTTGCTGTGACCAGGTCACAAGCAAGAATGCATAACACTGAACCAGCTCTGGATCCTGGAACAATGGACCAGATGCTTCCCAAGAGGAGGAGCAGTAGGGTAAAGGCAGTGCCTTCCCCTCTGTCTCAGATCACAGATTCACCCCCAGAGGGAGGTGAAGCAGATCCTGAAGAAGGAACTGCCCCAGAGGGACTTGAGCCTGATCAGGTTGAGTTCTTGGGGGCAGGGGGCCCTTCTAGGGAAGATCTGAGTAAGGAGCAACAGTGCTGCCCCTCTCTTGAACCCCTCAGACAGCAGGCTGCTGCTGAGGCTGCTGGGAGTGCTAGTGGGTCCCATAAAGTTTATTGGGATGAGGGACTCCTATATTCTGAGGGTAGAGACCCAGCCCCTGGAGCCACCAGGAGGTTGGTAATACCTCAGAAGTTTAGGGGGTTCCTCTTGACCCTAGCACATGACATCCCTTTAGCAGGACACCTGGGCCAAAACAAGACCTGGGACAGGCTTGTTCCACATTTTCATTGGCCACATATGTCAGAGGACACAAAGGAGTTTTGTCGCTCCTGTGTCACATGCCAAGCCAGTGGTAAGGCAGGTGGCACAACAAAGGCCCCCCTGATACCACTACCTGTGGTGGGGGTACCCTTTGAAAGGGTAGGGATTGACATTGTTGGTCCCCTTGACCCTCAAACTGCATCTGGGCACAGGTTTATCCTGGTGGTAGTGGATCATGCCACCAGGTACCCAGAAGCAATTCCCCTGAGGACCACCACAGCCCCTGTGGTGGCAAGAGCCCTCATTGGAGTTTTCTCCAGAGTGGGTTTCCCAAAGGAGGTCATTTCTGACAGAGGTACCAACTTCATGTCAGGATATTTGAAGGCAATGTGGAAGGAGTGTGGTGTAACTTATAAGTTCACCACCCCCTATCACCCACAATGCAATGGGTTAGTTGAACGCTTCAACAAAACCCTGAAGGGAATGATTAAAGGACTCCCAGAGAAGCTTAGGCGGAAATGGGACCTTCTTCTTCCCTGCCTGTTGTTTGCATACAGAGAGGTTCCACAGAAGGGGGTTGGTTACAGCCCATTTGAGCTTCTGTTTGGGCATCCTGTGAGAGGTCCATTGTGTTTGGTAAAAGAGGGCTGGGAGTTACCTCTCAAGCCCCCAAACAAGATGTGATGGACTATGTACTTGGTCTCCGCTCCCGGATGGCTGAATACATGAAAAAGGCAACCAAAAACCTGGAGGCCAGCCAAGAATTACAAAAAGCTTGGCATGACCAAAAGGCTGTACTGACTGTATACCAGCCAGGACAGAAAGTGTGGGTGTTGGAGCCTGTGGCCCCAGCAGCCCTCCAGGACAAGTGGAGTGGCCCCCATACAATAGTTGAACAGAAGGGAGAAGTCACCTACCTGGTGAATCTTGGAACTCCCAGGAGCCCCCTGAGGGTGCTCCATGTCAACAGATTAAAGCCATATGTTGACAGGGCTGACATGGGCTTGCTCATGGCAACTGATGAGGACCAGGAGGAGGAGAGTGACCCTCTCCCTGACCTGCTCTCTCAGAACCCTGATGATGGGTCAGTAGATGGTGTTGCTTTGGCAAGCAGCCTCACTGACCATCAGCAAACTGAGTGCAGACAGGTTCTGCAACAGTATAGACATATGTTTAGCCTGACCCCTAGTCAGACTACCTGGTGCACCCATGAGGTGGACACTGGAGACAGTCTGCCTGTCAAGAGTAAAATCTACAGGCAACCTGACCATGTCAGGGACTGTATCAGGACTGAAGTCCAGAAAATGTTGGAGCTAGGTGTAATTGAGCCTTCAGATAGCCCTTGGGCTAGCCCAGTAGTCCTGGTACCCAAGCCTCATACCCAGGGTGGTAAGAAAGAAATGAGGTTTTGTGTAGACTACAGAGGCCTCAATGCAGTCACTAGGACTGATGCCTATCCCATACCAAGGGCAGATGAGCTGATTGATACTTTGGCCTCAGCCAAGTATCTAAGTACATTTGACCTAACAGCTGGCTACTGGCAGATCAGATTAGCTGATGATGCAAAAGCCAAAACAGCATTTTCGACCCCTAGTGGGCACTACCACTTTGTGGTGATGCCCTTTGGATTGAAAAATGCACCTGCCACTTTTCAGAGGTTGGTGAATAAAGTTCTGGCAGGGATGGAAACTTATTGCTCAGCTTATCTAGATGATATTGCTGTCTTTAGTTCCTCCTGGCAGGATCACCTGGTCCACCTCAGAAATGTTTTGGAGGCTCTGCAGAAAGCAGGCCTCACTATCAAGGCCACTAAGTGCCAGATAGGGCAGAGTCAGGTTGTGTACCTGGGCCACCTTGTAGGTGGAGGCCAGGTTCAGCCTTTACAGAGCAAAATCCAAACCATAATGGAATGGGTTGCTCCAACCACCCAGACACAGGTGAGAGCCTTCTTAGGCCTGACTGGGTACTATAGGAGGTTTGTCAAGGGATATGGATCTATAGTGACCCCCTTGAATGATCTGACCTCAAAGAAAATGCCAAAAAAGGTTCAGTGGACAGCTAGCTGTCAGAAGGCATTTGAAGACCTAAAGCAGGCCATGTGCACTGCCCCCATCTTACAGAGTCCAGACTACACCAAAAAGTTCATTGTCCAAACAGATGCTTCTGAGCTGGGTGTGGGAGCTGTACTGTCTCAACTGAATGATGAAGGTCAAGACCAGCCAGTAGCTTTTATTAGCAGAAGGCTGACCCCTAGAGAGAAACGTTGGTCAGCTATAGAGAGGGAGGCCTTTGCTGTGGTGTGGGCCCTGAAGAAGCTGAGGCCATACTTGTTTGGCACTCACTTCATAGTTCAGACTGACCACAAGCCCCTCCTATGGCTTAAACAGATGAAAGGTGAAAACCCAAAACTTTTGAGGTGGTCTATTTCCCTACAGGGGATGGACTATACAGTGAAACATAGACCTGGGACCCAACATGCCAATGCAGATGGACTCTCAAGGTATTTCCACTTTGAACACGAAGACTCAACTGGTCAAGGTTAGTTTAGTGTCCCTGCGTTTGGGGGGGGTTGTGTAGGAGAGTAGGATCTGCCTCTTATGTTGCCCCCACTTTTTTTCTGATGTTTACACTGGTTTCTGGCTATAGTCTGGCTGGGTCCCTGCTAATCAGGGCCCCAGCCTCTCTGTTCTCTCTAAACGACTTGGAGTGCACTCTAGGTGCACTAGTGATTGGATACTGTGGTACCTTATGAGTCCCTAGTATATGGTACCTTAGGTACTAAGGGCATAGGTACTTCACAGGCCTACCAGGGGCTGCAGCATGTATTATGCCACCCCTGGGAAGCAGACTAAATCTGACACCACAGGCCTGCTACTGCAGCCTGGGTGAGGTGGTGCTAGCACTCCTCACTGAGATATAGGTTCCCTATATCTCTCCTACACACACATATAAACCTATCAGTCACCCCTAAGGCAGGCCCTATCAATCCTGAGGGCAGGGTGCTTGGCTTCTATGTGAGGGGGTGCCTCTGCCTGAGCAGGGCCCCTCTGCAGCTCTCAGAGTCCATTCTCTGGTGCTGTTTGTGGATGCGGTTAAACCATATACTCTTAAGTGCATTATATCCTCGCGGTAAAATGCTAACTTTGGAATGGCTGCATCAAAACATGTCGTGTTTGGTGTCAAACATCTTGGAATACTACCCCCCCGCCAGTTCTGGCGGCGGGGGTAGCATTCCACCCTTCTAGAGGGATAGACATGTACCTACGTGGAAACACGGTAGAATCCTGCAGAGCCCTGGCATCACAAAATGGATGCCACCAGTCACAGACACTGGGCTGCCCTCCTGCTGATGATCAACACTCGCAGTGGAGGAAGCCCAACAATAGATATCCTGTCCCAAGGGGGTGTGACCACCTCCCAGACAGGGTTTAGTGTATTGGGGCTGGGTGGGTGCACTCTTAGAGTGCTTTGAAGTCCTGCACTGGGGGAGCAGAAGGCTCCTCTGTGCATACCCCAGTTCAAACCGGCTCAGGGGCTACCTGCCCCTGCTCTGGCGCAAAACTGGACAAAGGGAAGTGGGTGTAGCCGCCCACTCCTCTGACCCTCCCATAGGTAGGGTCATAGAGCTTGTCCCTCCCTTTCTTTTAGTATAAGAGGGGGAACCTGTGCATTGCACCCTAGATTTTCCCTGGACGACGCTCTGAAGAAGAATCCCGGACCTTCGACGTTCCACTACCTTTGGAAGACTGAAGAATCTCCCTTGTAGTCAAGGAGTGACTCCCCTGCTTGGCAGGCACCAAAAACTACAAACGACGGTCGCAAACTACGCCGCTCCCGCCGGAGTCCGATGTCCCTGCAGCCCAAGAAGTGGATTTCCTGACTTCTCAAAGGCTATCGTGAGTCCCCAGCGAAGCTGAGGCCAGTGGACCCCAAGAGTGACGAGGAACCGCGACCCCTGGGTACCATGCACTATTGTCGAGTGCAACCCCTTCACAACATTCTACGAACTTGTGCTTTGGACCACGTGTGGTCCTAGCCTCCAGCAGAAATCCCTTTGAAGATCAGAGGCCTACCACGTCCCGAGTGATCGTGGGCCCCTGTTGAGCGAATCCTCCCAAGGCGTCTTTGCGATCCCTTGCCAGCCGTCTTGTGGGTCCCCAGAAGACTTTCTAAAGAAACCAATGGCTCCCCTGGTTGCTCCAGGCCTGCCCTGACTTACCTTCGCTGGGTGAGTCCCTCAGACCTTGCTGGTCTGCGCCATTGACTTTTCACACTTTCCCAGAGACTTGCTGTTACCAAGGCTTGTTGGCTCCAATCGAGTCGCCGACACCGCAGTAAGCTGCAGACATCGTGGGACACGCCGAATCCAGCTGCTGGTTGTCGTCGACGCCTCCTGGACCTCGTGACTGAAGAGTCAAGGCACATGTGAACGACCTGAATCTTGCGACGACGGTGGGCATCCATCTTCCTTGCCCCGAGTCACTGCCAAGTGACTTTGAACACTGTCCCCTCTGCTTTCAGGTCTTCCATCTTCTGAATCCAGGCTTGGATTCCTCCGGACACTTCTCCTGTCGCCGCAAGCAGCAAGTCTTCACTGGCTCCCATTGAAAACGACGCCGCGACCCGACACCAAAGAACACCTATGCACCCGGCTCCCCTGGGTGAGGTAACTTCAGCACTACGGTGCTCCTGTGGGTGTGGGCCCTAGAACTACTTACCCTGTAAGTGACTTGCTTGTAGCTACTCTAGAAGTGCCCTAAAACTCTTACTTTCCAAGTGCGACTATCGCGCTGACTCGTACATGGTTCGCGTCTGTGTTAGACACACCGCGTCCAACTCCCTTGCTATTCTATCTGTAACCGCGTCCTTCGACTCGTACAAGGACCGATCGGTGTGTTCGCCTCGAACACGCAAGGGACCTTTAACATTGAAATCTCAATCGCGTCTGTTCGCATAGACTCGTACAGGACTCGCACCGGTGCCAGGACACCGCGTCCGTCCCCTGTGGGTCTCCTACAACTACCTGGGGTGGTTCTTGGGGGTCCCTCGATTCTAGATGCCCTAGACCTAGGTCTAGCCAAACTAAGATTGTGATATTCGATTGTGCTAAACTTATTTTGATAACATTTGACTTGTACATATGTTCCTGACTTCTAATCTCATAAAGAGATTAGTAGAGAGTTGTTTATTAATAAATACATATATATTTGATATATATACCTGTGTGGTGTCTTTTCATTTGGTGATTCAAGAGATTGTGTGGTAAAACAAGCTGCTTTACATTCCTTCAAGACTTGGCCTGAAGGCTGCTCTCCACAGCTACCACTAGGATAGCTTTCTATAAAGGTTGTCTTAAACCTATCTACCATAAGAGTCGAATTGTTCTGGTGCAAGGTGTCCACTTTAATTAGTGAACAGCATATACCAGGCCAACTTCTCACAGTAAGTAATTTTTCTTCTTTTATAAAAGAAACATGTTGCAAAGTTCACTACATTTTCTCCAACTTTTAAAATCAATTTGCTATATTTATTTAATTCACTAGCCCAGTAGTCTGCCAATAGGCCTTTCAGCCAGTAGGCCCAGAGCTACTCATGGGTGCATGAAACAACTGTTTCTGTGATGTCTGTTGAATTTAAACATCATTTAGGGCATGGATGGCATTGGATTGAAATGCAAAATGTGGTTTTTTGGGTATTTCACTTTTTTTATGTGTGTTAAATAAATGCCTTTGTTAGATGTGTGTGTTTTAGCCCTGTGGATTTTTGTTTTTGGCTTTGTTGCATTAAAGCTGTGTTGTTTAGCATGCCTCCTTTGTCTGGCCAGTGTGTGAGTGTGTTTGTAATAGTGGGCCAGCATTTGTCTTGGCTGAGCCTCCCCGTGTGGCCAGGGGCCATTTTGTAAAGTCTATGTCCATATAGGCCTGCTTCAGTTCCTTGTTTTCCAGGCTTCCTGCTTGTTGTTGTTGCTTGTGAGTGACCATGTGGATGGTGGCCATTTTGTGGTGGTGGTAGTTAGTGTGCTTGCTTTTGCCATAGGCCTGCATGCCTTCTTTCCTTTGTTCCTCTTGACTTATTGCTTCTTGTTGTGGTAGCCTGGCGGCCATTTTGTGAATGTGGCCAGTGTGCTTTTGCCATAGGCCTGCATTGTCTGACTTCCCTTTCTTGTTGTTGTGGCCTGGCTATGTGGCTGGCGGCCATTGTGTGAAGGCAGCCAGTGTGCTTTTGCCATAGGACAACATTGTCTGTCTTCACTTTCTTGTTGTTGTGGCCTGCCTGGCCATGTGGCTGGCGAACATTTTGTGAAGGCAGCCAGTGTGCTGCTTTTGCCATAGGCCTGCATTGTCTGTCTTCCCTTTCTTGTTGTTGTGGCCTGGCCATGTGGCTGGTGGCCATTTTGTGAAGGCAGCCAGTGTGCTGCTTTTGCCATAGTATTAGCAGGTGCATGTGCCTACAAGGGATTTATTAAGTCATATATTCACATTATGTTGACAAGCTCTATCCAGTAGCTTACAATTCAATTTCTTCAGATGTAATTTCAATTATTTCCATATGAACAAATCTTCAAAAGAATTTTTAACACGGGTGTTGTTGTTGTGGCCTGGCCATGTGGCTGGCGGCCATTTTGTGAAGAGGCAGCCAGTGTGCTTCTGCATTAGGCCTGCAAGCCTTCTTTGTGGTGGCCATACCTTCTTGCTAGTTGTTGTTTTGCATGCATTTTTTTTCTTCTTTTATCCAGTAAAAAATGTAGCACAGTTCACTACATTTTCTAATAAATTTGCAATATTATTGATTTGAATTGATTCACTATGTGGCCTAGTCTGCCAATGGGTTTTCGAACCAATAGACCCAGAGCTACTCATGGGTGCATGAAACAACTGTTTCTGTGGCGTCTGTTGAATTTAAAACATCATTTAAGGCATGGATGGCATTGGATTGAAATGCAAAATGTGATTTTCACTTTTTTTCATGTGTGTTAAATAAATGCCTTTGTTGGATGTGTGTGGTTGTTGTGTAACTTGCAAACCTTTTTTAGCCCTGTGGATTTTCGTTTTTGGCATTGTTGTATTAAAGCTGTGTTGTTTAGCATTAGCATGCCTCCTTGGTCTGGCCAGTGTGTGAGTGTGTTTGTAATAGTGGGCCAGCATTTGCCTTGGCTGAGCCTCCCCGTGTGGCCAGAGGCCATTTTGTAAATTCTGTGTCCATATAGGCCTGCTTGAGTTCATTGTTTTCCAGGCCTCCTGCTTGTTGTTGTGAGTGACTGACTATGTGGCTGACGGCCATTTTGTGAAGGCAGGCAGTGTGCTTTTGCCATAGTCCTGCATTGTCTGTCTTCTCTTTCTTTTTGTTGTGGCCTGGCTATGTGGCTGGCGGCCATTTTGTGAAGGCAGCCAGTGTGTTTCTGCATTAGGCCTGCATGTCTTTCTCTTTCCTTTGTTCCTCTTGGCTTATTGCTTCTATCCATTGTCAGCTGCAGCTCCCTGAATGCTGAATCCCTCGTGATGCACAATGCCAAACAGGGTCCGTTACATTTGTATTTTTGTTGTTGTTGTTCTTCTTTCCTATCCTTCCTAAGTGTACAGTACACCATGAAAGCCCTTGTTGTCAAAGTCTCACAAATGGCTGCACTGTTATGTTTTTTTAATAACTGAGGTAATACATTTAATAATATTAATAATAACACTAACAAGTGCGACCCCACACTAAGTTATATATTATATTGGTTTGTTTGTACTAGTAGTAATTGAACCACAACAATGAATACCACATTTCACTGATGTTCTTCTTGCTTCTTTGCTTTTAGGTGCACAAAAGAGGAGGAGACAACATCACCCATTGTACTGCCAGACAGAAGTCCTGCTGCTCAGGACGTCACGTGATGTGTGACCACAGACATCTCTTCAACTTGTGCTACTGCATGCTGCTGAGATCTTGAAGATGGCCCCAAATAAAGGTATCAGGTCCAGTAGTACTAAGAAAGTTTCCAGTGACAGTGAGAAGAAGGCACTGCCACTTTTTACCAAGAAGACTGGTTTGTCGCCCAAGACCTTTTTTGGGAAAACAAAAATTGCGCCTGCAGCAGCAGCGTCTGGGGAGCAAGCTGGGAGCAGCACCCCCGCATCAACAGACCCACCCCACCAACCTAGGCCCAAGCCTATGTCTGTCGCAGAGGCAACCAGTCTAATCACGAGTCCAACGCCGACAAGCAGTGATGTTGAAATTGACTTATCGCAAAGTAGTACCCAATCAACGCAGGAGACTCAGATAAGTGGGCAACAATAGCAGCAACAACAGCCACAACCACCGCCCCCAATAGTAGTTGTTCCTCCCGAAGTAGGGGCAGTTCAGGAAATCGAGCTTCCTGAAGAGGAAGAAGAGCAAGCCACTCTTTCAGATAATCCGTTGTCTTCCACATCCCCAGCAAGGAAAAGGGGGGTTAGTCCATCGATTTCTTCTGCAAGCCCCCCTTCTGATGATCTAGACGCCACTTGGAAGCCACCATCTCGGTCTGAGAGTGAGACATGCCACGAGACAAGGCTAGGGAAAAGGAAGGTTCCAGATAGCCTTAGAGGTATGGAGGTAGATGTAGAAGAGGAGCATGATGACGAGCCAGTCATCATGGACATTAGTCCCGTCCCAGTGGAGACCGACATTACCCCATCCCAAATTACTGTGAGGGATGTGGCACTGATACCACCAACACAGATCATGCCACCAACACCACCTCCAGCTTCCATATTTCGCCGGCAGCCACCTACATCCACCACAACCACCTCAGAAGTAGGTACTGCAGAGAGTCAAATTTCACGCCCACCTACCAGTTCATACAGCATTGCAAGTGGCACCAGCAGCGCTAGAAAGTTGACCTCCCCAGTTTGGGACTTCTTTTCGGTTAGCAGGAAGTAGGTGAACATTGCAATATGCTCCATTTGTGGACAAGGTGTTAGTCGGGGTAAGCTTGGTACAAACTATGGTACTGGAGGCCACACAACCCATCTGAAAAAACACCACTTAATCCAGTGGGAGGCGCACCTTAGCGGCCAAAAAACTGCTCCCATTGTTCTTGGTGGGGATGAAGAAGTAGAAGATCCGATCGTGGTGGAAGGTGAACAAGAGGGAGACATTTTCTCTGGCACACAAAGTAGCCCTGTCCCCAGCAGTGCAGTGGTATCGCCCACATCCTTATCAGCAACATCGCAGTGCCACAAGAGTAAGAGTAAGGCTGAGACACCAAGGGGTCCCAGGCAAGAGAGTACCGCAACGAAAAAACGTGCGTTGAGCCTAGCAACATCTGGCGTCAAGAAGTCACCTGCATCAGTGGCACCAGAAAAGAAAAAATTCCAGGCTACCATTCTCAGCATGTTTAGTTCGGAGGGGCAGTACGAACGCAACCACCCAACGGCACGTTTGTACAACGCGAAGCTGGCTAAAATGTTAGCGATGGACCTCCTCCCTTTTTCTTTTGTGGAAGGGGTGGGTTTTCTTGAATTTGTGACAGCCATCTGCCCAAAATGGAAGGTTCCCAGCCGGTCCTATTTCGCCAGAGTTGCTGTTCCAGCACTACATGACGACATGCTGGAATTGCTTGGACAAGCTTTGCATGAGAGTGCTGTTCACACTATCCACCTGACAACAGACATGTGGGCCAGTTGCCAAGCCACTGATTACATGTGCATCACTGCACACTGGATCTCTTTTGTGGGGGTTAGAGAAAAGATATCTGCCGCAGGTGTTGTTGACACTGCTGAGATTTTTAATGCCACTCGGAAACATGCAACTATAGCCATGTTCGCCATGGAGAAATCTCATACTGCTGTAAACATTTTGGAAGACTTTGACAGCAAGGTCTTTAAAAGGCTGCGCCCAAGAGGGCTTAACATTGGTTTTGTTGCCATGGACAATGGCAGTGATATAGTTAAGGCCATGTCCGATGGTGGCTATTTCAGGGTCCTGTGTTTGGCGCACTGCATTAACATCATTGTTCAAGACTTTCAGAAAAAAGAACACTGAGTCAGCAACTTACTGACCACCTGCAGAAGAATCTGCACACATTTCAGCCATTCTTTTAAAGCCCGGAAGCAGCTGAGGATCATTCAACGTGAGCATAGAATGCCAGTTAAAGCACTCAACCAGGAGGTGCCAACACGTTGGAACTCAACTTATTACATGCTTGAACGTCTGTTTGAGCAGTACAGACCAATCAATCAGTATGTCATACAAAGAGGGGATGCTACTGTGAAAGGCATGATCATTGAGATGGACCAATGGGGCCTAGTTAAATGCCTGACAGAGATGCTACTTCCTTTCCAGCTCTTCACACTTGAATTCAGCAAGGAGGACTATACTATGGGCCAAGCTATCCCATTTTTGCACATGCTACAGGAACAGCTGAAGGGGATGTCTGCAATGTACGCAGGTGTGGAGGAAAAAAAGAAGCATATGAGTTGGTGGAGAGCTTAAACCTTCGCTTATCTGAAAATACAAGGGTGCAAAGAGGCATTGTGTCATCCAACCATTACATTTGTGCCACAATTCTGGATCCACGGTACAAGTCAGTACTGAACACATTGATTACTTTTTCAGAAGGGGATGTTGCCAACTACAAAACTTGGATAGCTGCGGAAGCCAGTCGCTTAGAAAAAGAACGGCCGGGAATTAGAGGCCCACTACTCCAGGCCACAACTAGTACTGCAGGGCAGCCAGCGTCAAGTTCAACTTCAAAGCCTGAGGGCACTGCGGTTGGCTCACAGCAGCCAAAACCACCACCAACACCAAGAACAACATCAACAAGAACAGGAGCATCAGCCCCACCAAAATCGGCACAGGTATGGTTTCTACAGCAAGGGCTTGTTAGGCCCAGTGCTGAGGCAAAGGCAAAAGAGGCCGAGCAAAGCGTTGCACCCCTGAGCATTGAGCGGATGGTCCAGGCCTATCTGGATCACCCAACAGAGGTCTTCATTGATCAAAACCCATTGCTGTATTGGTATGGGCAAAGGCGCCAATGGTCAGTGCTCAGCAGGCTGGCGATACAATATCTGGCTTGCCCTGTCGCAAGTGTCTCTTCTGAGTGTGTTTTCAGCGCTGCTGGTGCCGTTCTGACAGTGAGAAGGACCAGTCTCTCGCTCCAAAACGTGGAGAGGTTAACCATGATCAAAATGAATCAGCACTTTATACCACCGGATCACACCATACCTGAAGTAGAACAGCAGGGAGATGATGACGGCGACTTAGGTCATGATGGAAGTAGTGTGTTAGATGACCTACTTCTGGGTGAAATGCAAAACACACAAGATGATGGACGGAATGCTGCACATTGGCAAACATTCACCCCCAGTCACAGATCTGTCACAGACCCCTGACCTTGACTGGTAGGTCGCTCCCCCACCACACAGCTCCGTCTGTGTGCCCTGCTGCTGCCCCTGATTGTGCTCATTTTTTTCCTTTCTGTGCCCCCTTGCTGCCCCTGATTGTGCTCGTTTTTTCCTTTCTGTGCCCCCTTGCTGCCCCTGATTGTGATCGTTTTTCCTTTCTGTGCCCCCTTGCTGCCCCTGATTGTGATCGTTTTTCCTTTCTGTGCCCCCTTGCTGCCCCTGATTGTGATCGTTTTTTCCTTTCTGTGCCCCCTTGCTGCCCCTGATTGTGCTCGTTTTTTCCTTTCTGTGCCCCCTTGCTGCCCCTGATTGTGATCGTTTTTTCCTTTCTGTGCCCCCTTGCTGCCCCTGATTGTGATCGTTTTTCCTTTCTGTGCCCCCTTGCTGCCCCTGATTGTGCTCGTTTTTTCCTTTCTGTGCCCCCTTGCTGCCCCTGATTGTGATCGTTTTTTCCTTTCTGTGCCCCCTTGCTGCCCCTGATTGTGCTCGTTTTTCCTTTCTGTGCCTCCTTGCTGCCCCTGATTGTGATCGTTTTTTCCTTTCTGTGCCCCCTTGCTGCCCCTGATTGTGCTCGCTTTTTCCTTTCTGTGCCCCCTTGCTGCCCCTGATTGTGATCGATTTTCCTTTCTGTGCCCCCTTGCTGCCCCTGATTGTGATCGTTTTTTCCTTTCTGTGCCCCCTTGCTGCCCCTGATTGTGCTCGCTTTTTCCTTTCTGTGCCCCCTTGGTGCCCCTGATTGTGATCGTTTTTTCCTTTCTGTGCCCCCTTGCTGCCCCTGATTGTGATCGTTTTTTCCTTTCTGTGCCCCTTGCTGCCCCTGATTGTGCTCGCTTTTTCCTTTCTGTGCCCCTTTGCTGCCCCTGATTGTGATCGTTTTTTCCTTTCTGTGCCCCCTTGCTGCCCCTGATTGTGCTCGTTTTTCCTTTCTGTGCCCCCTTGCTGCCCCTGATTGTGATCGTTTTTTCCTTTCTGTGCCCCCTTGCTGCCCCTGATTGTGCCTCGTTTTTCCTTTCTGTGCCCCCTTGCTGCCCCTGATTGTGATTGTTTTTTCCTTTCTGTGCCCCCTTGCTGCCCCTGATTGTGATCGTTTTCCTTCCTGTGCCCCCTTGCTGCCCCTGATTGTGCTCGTTTTTCCTTTCTGTGCCCCCTTGCTGCCCCTGATTGTGATCGTTTTTTCCTTTCTGTGCCCCCTTGCTGCCCCTGATTGTGATCGTTTTTTCCTTTCTGTGCCTGTTTCCCGCCGCTGCGCCCTGCGGCCCCGCCCCTCACTGCCCATTCGCTGCCCCATTCCCTGCTCCTCCCTCCCACCTCCCCATTTATGGCGGCCGCTGTGCGGCCGGGCCGCTGGCGCGCCAAAGGCGCGCCTAAGGCAAGCCCGTCTGCACCCGTCCGCGCCGTGGCCGCGCCCAGCGCCAGACCCCCTGGTCCGGGCATCCCCCGCGCCCGCCACATCAACAGACGCCGATACGACGCCAGCACCCTCCACGCACTCAACCCCGGAAAAGATCACGCCTGCTACCAGGCCACCCCGAAGCGCACCCAAGGGCCCTTCACCTGCCGGAACTGCAGCTTCGCCAGCACCCGCCCCGCCAAACCACCGCCCAGGAAAGAACCCAACTACCTCAGATGCATCCTCCTCAACACCCGCTCCGCCCGCAAACACGCCATCGAACTCTGGGACCTTTTCGACTCAACCTCCCCAGACGTCGCATTCCTGACGGAGACCTGGCTGAATCCCGCTTCAGCCCCCGACATCGCCATTGCCATCCCGGACGGATACAAGATCACCCGCAGGGACCGCACCAACGGAGTCGGAGGAGGGATCGCCATCGTCCACAGGAACACCCTCAGAGTCTCAACCAACACCGACGACACCCTCAGCACCGCCGAACACATGCACTTCCAGATCCACACCGATCCCAACACCACCCTCAGAGGAACCCTCATCTACAGACCCCCGGACCCCGACCACAGTTCAGCGATTCCATCGCTGACTTCGTCAGCACACACGCCATCGCCTCCACGGACTACATCCTCCTCGGGGACCTGAACTTCCACCTCGAGAACAACAAGGACACCAACTCCACCACCCTGATCGACAACCTCGCCACCCTCGGACTCAGACAGCTCATGACTACACCCACCCACGCCGCCGGCCACACGCTAGACTCCATCTTTTCCGCAAGCCCACACGTCTCCTTCAACCACACCTCCGAACCCCACTGGACTGACCACCACTGCATCCACTTCACCTACAGGAAGCCCACCACGCACCACCGCACCGAACAAATGCCTCGCCGCTGCTGGAGCAGAGTCACGGAAGACCAGCTAACCACAACCCTCGCCCTGAGCCCACCCGCCGAACCCTCCGACCCCGACACCGCCGCCCGCAACCTCAGACAGTGGATCGACGACTGCGCCAACACCCTCGCCCCGCTCAAGAATCCGCCCAACAGCCACACCAGCAAGAAAGCCACCTGGTTCACCGAAGACCTCCAGGCCTCCAAACGAACATGCCGAAAACTGGAGAAGATCTGGCTCCACGAACGGACAGCGGACAGCTACGCCGCCCACAAGAGCGCCACCCGCAATCACCATCACCTCATCAGATCCGCCAAAAGGGCCTCACTCAAAGACCGCCTAGACAACAACGCACACAACAGCAAAGAGCTCTTCAACATCGTGAAGGAACTCTCCAACCCCAGCTCCAACACCAACGACATCCAGCCGTCGCAAGACCTGTGCGACTCACTGGCCACCTCCTTCCACCGCAAAATCGCCGACATCCACGACAGCTTCAACACCACGACCGCCCCGGCAACCACCGAGACCACTGCCCCCACAACCACCAACCGCCTGCTCTCCTGGACCAACATCAACGACGAGGACACCAGCGAGATCATGAACACCATCCACTCCGGTTCACCGCTAGACCCGTGCCCTCACCACATCTTCAACAAAGCCAGTACAGCCATCGCGCCCCATCTCCGGAAAATAATCAACATCTCCTTCGAGACAGCAACCTTCCCGGAAAGCTGGAAGCACGCCGAGATCACCGCCTTACTCAAGAAACCCAAGGCAGACCCCAAGGACCTCAAGAACTTCCGACCCATCTCTCTGCTCCCGTTCCCGCGAAGGTCACCGAGAAAATCGTCAACAAACAACTGACCCGCTACCTCGAGGAGAACAACATCCTGGACCCTTCCCAGTCCGGCTTCCGCAGCAACCACAGCACCGAAACCGCCCTCATCGCCGCCACCGATGACATCAGGACCCTGCTAGACAACGGAGAAACAGCAGCCCTCATCCTCCTGGACCTATCAGCCGCCTTCGACACGGTCTGCCACCACACACTACGAACACGCCTTCACGACGCCGGGATCCAAGAGAAGGCCCTGGACTGGACCACATCCTTCCTTTCCGGCAGAACACAAAGCGTCCGCCTCGCCCCCTTCCGATCCAAGGCCACCAAGATCATCTGCGGCGTACCCCAAGGCTCCTCCCTCAGCCCAACGCTGTTCAACATCTACATGGCACCACTCGCCCACGTCGCCCGACAGCATAACCTCAACATCATCTCCTACGCCGACGACACCCAGCTGATCCTCTCCCTCACCAAAGACCCTCACACCGCCAAAGCCCACCTCCACGAAGGAATGAAGGCCGTCGCCGAATGGATGAGGACCAGCCGCCTGAAGCTGAACTCGGACAAGACGGAGGTCCTCATCCTTGGTTCCAACCCTTCAGCCTGGGACGACTCCTGGTGGCCAACATCACTGGGAACAGCCCCGCCACCCACCGACCACGTACGCAACCTAGGGGTCATCCTCGACCCCACCCTCTCCATGACTAAGCAGGTCAACGCCGTTTCCTCATCCTGCTTCAACATCCTCCGAATGCTCCGCAGGATCTTCAAGTGGATCCCCACCGAAACAAGAAAAACAGTCACCCAGGCCCTCGTCACCAGCAGGCTGGACTACGGAAACGCCCTCTACGCAGGAACGACGGCTAAGCTCCTGAGACGGCTGCAACGCATCCAGAACGCCTCTGCACGTCTTATCCTCGACATCCCCGACGCAGCCACATCACACCCCACCTGAGAGACCTGCACTGGCTCCCTGTCAACAAGAGGATAACCTTCAAGCTCCTCACCCACGCACACAAAGCACTCCACAACTCCGGACCAGCCTACCTCAACAGACGACTCAGCTTCTACACCCCCACCCGCCAGCTCCGCTCGACCAGCCTCGCCCTCGCCACAGTCCCCCGCATCCGGAAAACGACCGCCGGCGGCAGATCCTTCTCCCACCTCGCCGCCAAGACCTGGAACACCCTCCCCACCAACCTCCGACAGACCCAAGACCTACTGGCCTTCAGAAGACTCCTCAAGACCTGGCTCTTCGATCAGTAGCAGCACCACCCCCTCTTCCCCCAGCGCCTTGAGACCCTCGCGGGTATGTAGTGCGCTTTATAAGTGACATGATTGATTGATTGATTGATCTGCGTTTAATCCATCGTTATTTTGCTTCACCACACCACCCCAGTTCAGACATAGCCATATGCAAATCAGTTTTGACCCTGTGCCTCATGGGAACAGTCCAGACCGAACTGCCAAGCCATGTCTTCCCTGGACCGGAATCAAGCATCCTAGGACCGGTTTCAGGCTATCAGCCTTCATCAGCTAGGATAGTCTGACTCCAGTGGCGTAGTGAGCACGGGACCCACGTCTGGGCATACCCTTCCCACTTAGGGCGAAATGCAAAACACACAAGATGATGGACGGAATGCTGCACATTGGCAAACATTCACCCCCAGTCACAGATCTGGGTTTAATCCATCGTTATTTTGCTTCACCACGCCACCCCAGTTCAGACATAGCCATATGCAAATCAGTTTTGACCCTGTGCCTCATGGGAACAGTCCAGACCGAACTGCCAAGCCATGTCTTCCCTGGACCGGAATCAAGCATCCTAGGACCGGTTTCAGGCTATCAGCCTTCATCAGCCAGGATAGCTTGACTCCAGTGGCGTAGTGAGCACGGGACCCACGTCTGGGCATACCCTTCCCACTTAGGGCGAAATGCAAAACACACAAGATTATGGACGGAATGCTGCACATTGGCAAACATTCACCCCCAGTCACAGATCTGGGTTTAATCCATCGTTATTTTGCTTCACCACGCCACCCCAGTTCAGACATAGCCATATGCAAATCAGTTTTGACCCTGTGCCTCATGGGAACAGTCCAGACCGAACTGCCAAGCCATGTCTTCCCTGGACCGGAATCAAGCATCCTAGGACCGGTTTCAGGCTATCAGCCTTCATCAGCCAGGATAGCTTGACTCCAGTGGCGTAGTGAGCACGGGACCCACGTCTGGGCATACCCTTCCCACTTAGGGCGAAATGCAAAACACACAAGAAGATGGACGGAATGCTGCACATTGGCAAACATTCACCCCCAGTCACAGATCTGGGTTTAATCCATCGTTATTTTGCTTCACCACGCCACCCCAGTTCAGACATAGCCATATGCAAATCAGTTTTGACCCTGTGCCTCATGGGAACAGTCCAGACCGAACTGCCAAGCCATGTCTTCCCTGGACCGGAATCAAGCATCCTAGGACCGGTTTCAGGCTATCAGCCTTCATCAGCCAGGATAGCTTGACTCCAGTGGCGTAGTGAGCACGGGACCCACGTCTGGGCATACCCTTCCCACTTAGGGCGAAATGCAAAACACACATGAAGATGGACGGAATGCTGCACATTGGCAAACATTCACCCCCAGTCACAGATCTGGGTTTAATCCATCGTTATTTTGCTTCACCACGCCACCCCAGTTCAGACATAGCCATATGCAAATCAGTTTTGACCCTGTGCCTCATGGGAACAGTCCAGACCGAACTGCCAAGCCATGTCTTCCCTGGACCGGAATCAAGTATCCTAGGACCGGTTTCAGGCTATCAGCCTTCATCAGCCAGGATAGCTTGACTCCAGTGGCGTAGTGAGCACGGGACCCACGTCTGGGCATACCCTTCATACTTCTGGGTGAACCACCAGAGTTTGAGGACGAGTTCTACTTCCCTGACAACAACTAGGCTTTTGACTTGTTACTTTCTTTCTTGCTTTAACGCCCCAAAAAAAGCCCCCCAAAAAGATACAGCTAAGGAATATTATTTACTTTTATTATTTGTGTGTGTCACTGTCTTTCTGGTTCGAATCACAACAAATCCATCACCACTGTGTTACTCTTTTATTGCTGGATTGGAGTTGTAACTGTGTGCAGTCAGTGAAGAAGTAAGTCCACTCCCCCGAGTCCTGCTCCAGTCCTGACTCACCCTAAATCCATTTCCCTCAAGCCAGACATTGGATGGAGAATACTCCAAGAAATCTGAAATGTGTGCCTGCTCGTCGAGTCCCTCCAAAGAACCTGACTATAGCTATCCTCCTTTCCAAGCCTAGAGGGACTGCCCCGTAAGAACAGGTAAATGATGGCATGCATTGGACGCTGACTCTGAGTGATTGGTGTTTGTGTTGCTGTGCATGATGTCTAGTCTACTAGTATTTAATCTGCACACAAAAAAGTGACTGAAGTCAATGTTTCCCTTCTTGGTGTTCAATAACAAAATTTTACAACTGCAGGCCGATCAATTGCATTTCTGATTCTGGACTCACTCGGTACACTACATAGTTGGACACCATGATGACCATACCATACTCTCAGTCAGTCAGTAGGATCGGAGATGATTGATGGAATAACTCGGGCATTTCATGAAGTGGCCTAAAAGGTAAACAAGTCAATAACAACAACACCAGACCTACATGTCTGTGTAGTGGTGGAGGCGAGTGTAGTGGTATGACTGACAGCGGTGCATTGATTTAGTTACTTAACTTGGAAAATGCTATGTTGCTGTGTATGTGTGCTCAGTGCTGTCTGGCTCAAAATCTAAGCTAAGTGGAGTTTGGGTGGGTGCCGCGGGCCTGCTCCTGTTGTTGTTGTAGATGCTGGAAACAGAGTAGACATGATTTAGCCATGCCACCTCTGAAAGGTTTCTTGTTGAACTCCTCCTTAATTTATGCAGTTTAACTTTACTTTTCTCCTTGATTTTTTAATATCCCTTTTGTTTTTCCATCTACACTTACAGGCCAGCCTTTACCCTCTGCCATACTGGGAAAAACAACTCACACTTACCTTACCAATCTGCATCCACCAGGCAGGCACCCAAGATTGACGGACTAAGCGTCCATGGAAGGAAGGACCAAGAGGAATGCTGACTGTTGAGATGCAACTCCCAATTTGACCATAACATAGTTATAGTATCATCTTTTCATTTGATTCATTTTTTCTCTTCAATCACTACGATTGTGTGTGTTGTTGTTTATTATGTTTGCTTATATTTGACTCCTACAGATATTTTTTAATTTTCTTTGCTAGCTTTAAAAGGAAGCCTGGTACAACAGAACATAAAATGTATGTAACTTGGGTCTCTCTGGGGCAGACAGGCAAGGCAATTGCATAATAATAATAATTAATAATATACTGCTGCCCTGTACTACAACTAGCCTAGTACTACTCATCATCATCAAGTCATCATCATGCATGCATTTCCTTTTTCTCCCTTAACAGATTTATGATGGTCGTCTGCCAAGATTGTGTGTTGTCCATGTGTAGTGTTTGTCTTTGTCAAACCTTTCCCTCAAATACCCCTTCCCAACCATTCATCAAACCCTAACCCTCTTCCCCGGGCTGTGTGATTTATATTGAGGTGTGACTAAATTATAAATTTACACCAATAACTGATCATACACTTGCTGGGGCGGATGTGGTGAAAGCAACACTAACTCAAGGCAGGGCGAGGATCTTCTTCTGCTCTAAATATATATAGCCCACACTGGCAACATATAGATTAGATTGCCCACCCATGCTCAGTATACACTATTAAATTTTTTTTCTCCAGAGGAACATAATCCATCATAATTATTAGTTGCCGGTATCAATTTATCATCCTTCCAGCACTAAAGGTTATGCTTGTCCACTTCATAGGTCGAGTCAACTTCAGTTTGTAACTTGTACTAGGCTATCCGTGCCACCAATATTTACTATAGCATTGCTTATCATCATCATGGTTTCTTGTTTGGCAGTCTTCTTCTTGTGTACTGTACTTCTACTACTCGTTCCTTAGTCTCCCTCAGGTGACTGATTGTCTAATTTTCTTTTTTACGAATGCAACTGTCTACTACTGCTACCACCACCCACCATGGCACCTTGGGAAACCAAACCATCACCATGCAGCCATCGATTCGCCTAAACATCAATCACAGGTAAGAGAAGAAGTGTGGGGGAGGCAATAATGTATATACTATGGAAATGAATTAATTCACACATCCACATCCTTCTGAGCACATCCTACATAGGAGTTTTAGTTGCAGAATGCATAGACTAGGAGGAGAGACTGACAGTAGTAGGACAAGTGAGGATCAGGCCTGGGCGTAGTTCGCAGAGTTTTGCTACGCGGAACTCCGCGAAGTTACAAAAAAAACTCCACGAAGTTCCGCGAGTGGCGGAGTGCAGTGCGAACTGCAGTTTGTGCTGGTATTCCTGCCGCTCGGGTAGAAATTCTAACTGAGCGGCAGCTCGCGCTCGCGAACTTACTGTTCGCGATCGCGAACTTACCGTTCGCGATCGCGAGCGGGGAAAAAGCTCTGCTGCACATCGCGAAGCGGAGTTTTCTGCACTCCGCGAGCTCCGCGGAGTGCAGAAAACTCCGCAAATGGAGCGAAGTTCACCGCCCAGGCCTAGTAAGGATACCGCATCTATCTGTTGATGTGTTACACTATTGGCAGATTTCAAAAACTGGCTGCAGCCCTGCAGCAAAGGAGGAAACAAACAAGGCGACGTAAAAGAGTAACCCCCCAGAAAAGATTGACATCATATGTATTGTAAAACTATAAATAATTTATTACCCTAACAAATAAACTAGAAGAAACCCACAATTCCTGACCCACCCCTCTCCCTAACCCCAACCAATGTCCAGTAAATTAAATGTCCATGCTTGTCCACTCCAAAATGTCACTCCAAGAAGTCCAAAATAAATGTCCAAGAACAACACCCAAAGTTTCCCCAACTCCCAACATCACACCCACCAAAAAAAGATTTTAAAAGGGGCAAGGGTAAAGAAGACTGAGGTCTAGCGGCGGGCGTGCCGGCTAGTACGCTCCAGGACCTCCTCCAGCCTGGCCTCTAGGCGTGCCATCCGGAGGAGCAAGCGGCGCCGAAAGCTCCTGCAGGAACAACAGGGGTGGGCAGCAGTGGTTGATGATGACGAGGTGCAGCGTGCGGCTGCCAGAACACGGCGCCGTACTGCCGGAGGCACGGGGGCCTGGCTGGGGCCCGGGGCATGGGAGGAACCTGCAGCTGCCGCCTCTCCTCCTCCTCCACCAGGACAACCAGCCGGCGATATCCGTCCCAGATGGCCTCCAGCTTGCGTTGCCGTGCCCTTGCTGCTAACTCCTGCCTGTTGGGTTGGGAAGGAATAGCTATATCAAAAAAGGAAAAAGACAATTGTAACCAATACTCTTTGCAAAACAGTAACACAAAATTATACACATAAAATTATAGTGGCACAGTAGCACTATCAGTACATAACATTTGTGGTATCCTCACTTCCTCGGCCCTAAGATTTGGATGTGATGATTGATGATTAGACTTTCAGGCATTAGGCACTATGGAGTAGACAAGTATTCTTCTTATCTCTCTTGTTTAGCACAATTAATCTTGTAGGCATGCCAGCTCAGTCAGCTTGTGCCCTAGACAGACATACTTGTGTCGCAGACTCACGTTACTTTACTACTGTCTGCACTCTGCTGGTGGGGCAGCTGTACTACACAATTATCTATTTTTCCATTACGGCCATACTCTGTTAAATAAATGGCAAATGCTCAATTTCACTTTCACCCTGACTACTACAATAAGGCACATGATATATGCTTAATATGAATGATGATATAAGGCACAACGTCACGTCACTCACGTGATGATGATGACATACTGATTTGTAAGTAGTTAACCATGCAGCCGATAGGCCGTCCATGGCTGACACGGTCAATGACATGGGTAGGGACTGGAGCGGAAGTGGGCCTCGCAGTCGGAGGGAGGCGATTGATGATGGGTGGGTAGGGTACATACATAGACATACACAATATATATGTTGTGCTTGGAAACTACTGTGAGTCAAGGGAGTATTCCATTCTGAAATACAACCTCAAACCTTTGAATCAAAAACCTTAAAAAAAAACAGTCCTTGTTTATTCTTCCCAGGGCTTATTTATCATTGCATTGCTCTTCTAGCATTATTTTATTCTTCACCCTTGGCTTTGGTACTCTGGCACTGTTTAATTTTCTTTTACATTCTCTTCATCCAGTCTGACTTTTCACCTACTATGATACCATCCAGGCATCCATCCATCCAAACATGGCTATCACATAAACCTTTCACCGACAACATACATTTGTCATTTAACCACCACCCATGCGTCCTTGCTTGCCTTTGAGTTTGACCCCTCAAACCCCCCGGAGGATTCCTTTCACCCATACAGTTTCACCCACCCAGGCAGGCATCCTTTCTGCTTTCTTTCACCTTTCACCCATCCTTCAACCACCCATGCATCCTATCAGCCACCTATATGCGTCCCGGGGCCCCTTCCTTCACACACATCCTTCTCTGTCAGGCATATATTACATGTCGTCTGACTCTTTGTCTTCGTCATAAAACTTTCTCTGCTGAGTTGAAGATAGAATAGACTATAGGCCATTAGTTACTCAACCCCTGCTAATGCTAATGTTAAGTAAAGGGTGTCTTCTTCAACTGTTCAGTGTTCACAACAACTTAGTCTCAGCAGAAGTACAGTGTACAGAGTGTACACCCTTGCAGCGACTGTAACTGTATTCATCATTCTCAATAAGTAAGGAATATGACTTACCACCGCCCGCCACTGCTGCTGGCTCACCCCCTGCAGCTGCGGCATCCGCTCCCTCCGGAGTGGCATGGCCCTCGCCGCTGGCCCCAGCACTGGTAGTCGGTACGCCTGGAAAAAACATTTCACATTTTTTAGATGCCATATGTTGAAAAGTAGGTTTCTTCTTTTAAAGATGAGAAGAGGCCTTGTAGTTTTAAGTAGTAGGTGTATTTGAAGGTTTGGGGAAGAATAGCTTATCCACCCAACAAGCTCTGACCCCAGCTGATCTTCAAGTCACTAGTAACATTCTACAACCAGCCAAGGGCTGGCAAACAATTCTAGAATCCACACATGTAATGTGGAGAACAACTAAAGCAGAAGCACGTTATAACACCATATACGCCTCCCCTATTTATTATTTTCATTAGCAAGATTGAAAATACATAATAATACATACACCACACACATCACTATCTACAATTCGGATGCTAGAGTAGAGTAGACAGCATGTCCTATCAAAAATAACAAATTATCCGGTTGGGCATTTTGTTGGTGGCAATTTTTGAAAAGCCTCTCAAGAAGAGGATAACCCAAAGGACTGGACTCAGTGACTAGAGCTATTGGTGCATCTCATTTAAAAAAAAAAAGAAAGAGTGGCCAACTGGGCGGACATGAGGTCTCTCTTAGTTGGAAAATAATGGTGCCGTCCTCCTCCTACTTCCTTCCAGCCATGGTGCACGGTAATCAGTTGTTCAGTATTCACCATCGACTGCTGCTAATAAAAAAAGTACGAGGCCTGGATTAGAAAAAGTAAAATACACCACTTTGGGGTGTCCAACGTGAGTGACCACCATTTACTGAGCATGAGACAGTAAAAGAAAGCCTTCTCATCTCAACAAACCTGCGTAGAATACCTTACTTAGGCATGCAATCTGCACAGCAGATTAGTGCTACTACTACTAGTACTAGTAGTAGCCTAGGACCAATAGGTTCTCTGAGTCTTACAGTACCACTACTAGGCAATCCACAAAATATATAAGGGGAGAGGGAAAGCTGAGTGGAAAACCAGAATAAAGCAAGCTACAGACAGACTAATACAGAGTCAGAGGCAGTTTGATTTGATGTAAAAACTTTTTTTTAATAAAAACAGACACTAGAAACCATGTTAGTAGGTAATGGAGCAAAAACAAGAATTTAGAAACAGATAGATCGAAGAGGATTTGGGGAAAATTAAAATTAGGAAATTGAAATAAATAAATAGCGGAAAAAGTTAGGGAAATATTAATATAACACCAGGAGGACATACTGGGGCCAGCAGAGCCATCTGCGCCTGAGGCCGCTTCCTGCTGTCCCTGGGAGGCCCCTCCGGCTCCCGCCTCTTTAGACCCAATCTTCTTCTTCTTGCCCCTGGATGCTGATCATGTAAGACATAATTAAAGAGACAAAAAATGATTTGTGTTAAATAAATAAATATTAAATAATCGTTCTAAAAAGTTTTTTAGATAGGAAACGGCAATTGCAATAACATTGACCTATCCGAAATCAGATCGACTAGTAGTAGACTAGTATCGCAGTCGCGGACCATCCTATCTTTATTATCACACAGTTCCATTCCGATACCTGAATCCTAAACATACCTAGCCCGCCTATTCCAGACTTTGGAATGAATTGCAAAAAAATTATATTTGCTTCTAAGTTCCGATCTCATTCGCAATCATCTCTCAGTCTCAACTCCAACCCCCTTTTATGGGCCAATTACTAAGTCTGCATTTATTCTTCTTAAATGCATAGATGGACGGATGCATATTGCATATACCAAATTGGCTGGTTGCTAGTATTCACTCACTATACAAACTACAAAAGGTTCTACTAGGACTGAAGTCATGTGAGAGGACGCGTCACGCAGGCCGCCAGATTACCAAATAATGCTAACTAACTAACTACTACCACTATCTTAGTGACAGGACAGCCTGACAGGACAAAGGAAAGGACTGGAGTCTTTCCTATCTGCATTACCTAACTTAAATTCTCTAACCTCTCTTACATAACCAACCCAAGCGAGCGCAAAGTTGCAAACAAGTACGATTAGTAGCGCCGAGCACCTGTCTGGAAGAATAACAATCACATAATATAAGATTTTTAAACATAAGTTACCTGCATGTAAACAGCATCAGCATTCTTGCTATTTGGGGAAAAAATAATATTTGCAATAACACAGAACAGAAGAACACAATAGTAATATAATTAACTACTCACCAAGCCCCAGGACCTCAACACCTAGCAAGTCCAGCAGGTTCTTCTCCCGGTCCAGGATGTCGGACCACCGGTGCGAGAGGTTGGTTATGGGTGCGCCGGACCCCAGAGCAGCGAAACACTGCCCGGTGCACCCTCTCCCCCCACCAGTGATGCTCCCGGAGCCCGTACCGAGACCCAGGCCTGCCGCCTGCTGCCAGGGTTAAGGGGAGGTGGCGCTGGACAAAAAAAACAGTGGGGCCACCTCCACCTCAGAAAACAAGGCCTGGGCCTGCACCCCTTCCGGGCGATGCCTTCTACAAGGAAGGCGGTCGCGGCTCTCACTCCTCCTCTTCCCCTGGCCCTTCTTACTCTTTTTCAGTGTCTTCACCATGGTTCTGGGGGGCGGGGTCGGAAAAGAAAATGTAGGAAGTAAGAAAGGAAGTAAAAAAAATAAAAAAGGCAAGTAATAGAAAAACACTCAAAAACGCAATAAAAACACACAAAAAGTAGAAAAATACGCAAAATATACACTCAGGAATAGAGAGGGATAGATAATAAATAAAAAAGATCATAAAAAAGTTTTTAGAAACAAAGGATTTAAAAGATATAGGGAGGATAGAAAAACAGGCCCAGAACCATAGCAAACATGAAAAACAAGATAGCCGCGCCCATCGGCAACCTCGTGGTGAAGTTTGCGCGTTATTTCCCCCGAGCACGCAATACGCGTTCCCGAACACGCAATATGTTTTCCCGAACGTCATAAACGCAGCGCGAACGGGCGGAACAAGCTACACCACGTGCTTGCGGAACTCTACGTTTCTCGCTGAGTTTTTTTGCAACTTTGCAGAATTTTGCGTAGCGCGGCTACGTGAGCTCTTCCCAGGGTTACCAAGCACTGGTGTGATCTCTGGCTTGTTTTTGTCAGACTGCCACCACCAGACATTTCTAACCTCATGGGGTGAGAGCCAGCACTCTCAGAGAACAGAGACAAAGCCTGCTCTGGGCGGAGGTGCTTCACACCTCCTCCAGGCATGGATGGCCTTCCTGGGCGGGAAAATTTAAAGGTGATGCCTCCTTTGAAATCCAAGCCAGGAACCTCCAGATAGTGGGAGAAACCAAGCCCCCTTTCCTGCTCCTCTTTTGGTGGGAGGAAAGGCGGCAAAATTAGTAAGATTAGGAGGAGGGTCCCCATTTAGACTACACGACTACTAGGGTGGGGCAGGCAATGTGAACCCCTCTCCTGAAATTCCACCATCTTGGGATGGTGGAGAAGCAACCTATCAGGGCAAGGGTAGTGCCCCTTCCCACAGGGAGTGGTCACTATAGGGTGTAGACAACCTAAGGGTAGGTAGCTCATTGGCTACTCCTCGTCTTCCCTTGTAACACCCCTAAATTCAGTATTTAGGTGGCCCCCGAAACCTGAACATCCGATTCAATGGGCAAGAGCAGATCAGGACAAAGAAGAACTGCTGCATGAGAACTGAAGCCATGCTGCAGAAGAAAACAGCTCCAAACCCTGCCTGCTGCCTCAAGGACTCTAAAATCGCTGCCTTCTGTATCATCCAGAACCTGAAAGGACTCAAAGAACCCCAGAGCACGTCCAGCCTTCAAGTAATCAACGAGAACGTCCCTTGGAGTTTAGGTATCACTCCCCCTGCACATTGCAGGCACTGATCCCATGACGTCTGGTTTGTCGACTTCCTGCTCCCCGACGACCTCGACGCAGCACCAAAGCAAGAAAAGGTCCAACAGCTCAGGAGGATCAGATCTGTCTGCACACCAAGTTTGGAGACACCAGGACCTACTGGAGGCGCGACGTACCAAAACCCATGCTACCGGACCCCCAATGGCAAACACCAAGAAGAGTCCAAACTAGACCCACAAAACCCAAGAAGCAAGCATCCATCGAGGGATGTTGAGACACCTGAGACCCACTTCCTGAGTGTCCCAGCTGTCCCGAGATCACTTCTCCAAGTTGCCTGCTCCTGACTGTGAGGACCTCAAGACGCACGACGCCTGACTGACCTGTTCGCTTTGTACCTGGCCCCACCACCCCCAGCACCGACCAACCAGCTGTGCTTCCATGGTCCCCAAGCCCTTGCGACCTCCTCCCTGAAAAGAGCCCCGTCGCACTTACCTGTAAGTTCCTCTGTGCAGTGTACTTTCAAGTGGCCCCTTCGTCTTTGCACACCAGCTTCCAAGACCCTCAGCACTTTGCTCCCGGCTGACCCGAGACGCTCCTTAACTTCTCCTGCTTGAACTTTGGACCTGGTCCCGACATTGACCTGAAACGAGAAGTTGAACTTTGTGAAGGCATTGCCTGATTTTATATGCATTTTTCGGCTTTTTCTCCATTGTTACCAATGGCACGCAATTGCGCACAAAAGTGATATATTTTCGAACTTTAAAAAATCATAAATCCAAAAGAACTTACCTTAGAACTGTGTTCTTGGTCTTAAAAATGACATAAAAATCAGTATTTGTTTTATAAATAGGTCTGCGATTTATTCTTGAATGTGTGTCTCATTTATTACTTCTGTGAGTACAACAAATGCTTAGCACTACCCTCTGATAAGCCTAACTGCTCGCCCACACTACCACAAAAAGAGCTTTAGTTTTATCAGCTTTTACCTCTTCATACCATTTAGGGATTCACTGGACTTTCTGCACAGGTTACTTCATTTTTGTACACTATATAGAGAGAGTCAGCTTCCTACAACTCGTGATTCCTGTGGACAACAAATGTCCACCACGGATCCTCACTCAGTTTGCATGCGGTGTCTAGGTGAGCACCATTACTCCAAAGAATGCGACTCTTGTCGCCAGCTCCGACCGAAGGTGTGAAGAGAATGTCGCATGAAGCTGTTTGCAGCTCAGATGTCACAGTCATCAAAGACTTCTTGTGGTCCTCGGTCTCCTATGTGCTCCACGGACTGACTGCGCATCTGCTCTAGGAGCTGTTCCCGCAGGCATCATTCTCCTTGGACTTCGGAGGTAAGTCTTGTGTCGGCGGTCGAAGTCGCTGCGCCTCCCGCCTTCGTCGCCTACTGCTTCTCCCCGCTCTTCTGTTGAAGTGTTGCGGCATGAGTCCCTCAAGTATCTCCCTACCTATCCTGGGGCTGGGGCATCTTTGACCCCTGTGTCCCCGCCAGCTTGTTCTCCCTCAGCTTCAGGTCAGCCTCCTATCTCTAACACCTTAGTGACGCAGCTGCAAAGCCCATCGAAGCTATCACATTCGGCTCCTGCTTCTGGTCTGCCGACTCCGATGTTGGCATCGGGCTTTTGCCTGCCGGCTCCAATGGTCGAGCTGTTGATGCAGATCAACGCTCTTTCTGACGTAGAGGTGACACCTTCCCGGCGTTGACAGGCTTCGGTTATGGCATTGGATGCATCGCTGATGAAGCCGACCATCTCAGACTCCCTCCCTCCGGTTGTTCTTTCTGAGGACCATGGTTGTGGAAGTACTACAGAAGATGTTGTGTATCCCCATCCCATTTCGGACATGGCTCCACCCCCTATGCAGTCTAGCTGGTTACTTGACTTGGTTGACACCAGTGGCTTAGAGCCTCCTGTCTCCTCCTGGTTTGGCTACGGAGGTGAGTTCCTCTTTGGCTTACATGCTCGATTGAATTTCGGTTGTATTGGATTTACAACTTCCTTCTGTGGAATTTTCAACAGACCCTTTACTTGGCATTCTACATCCTGACTAGTCTAACGTAGGGCCTGTCTTTCCTTATAGTGACTGTCTTTTTGATATTCTGTTGGGTGCTTGGGCTAAACCTGAAACAGCCCATCTCCGAAGAATCCGTCTTGTCTCCTTAGACATCCATCTAATCAGAGCTTTGTGGCACAGGCTGCTTTAGCCACCCAAAATATAGAATTTATCCCTCCTGTCCCTCTGAAATGAGAGGCCAGGAAATTTAACGCTTGTGGTAGGCATACATTCTCTTCTTTTAGCTCTGCCCTGTGATCTCTGAACAGTTCTTGTGTCTTCTCCTGCTTCTCCCACACCTTGTGGGACTCAGTGGGATACCTCTTGCCCTCCCTTCCAGTAGAAGCCCGGAATGCTCTTGTTCCATTGGTTCGAGATAGACAACAGGCTGCCTCACTTAGCATCTGCTGTGGTATGGATACCCCGATTCTGCTGGCCGGGCTAAGGCCTCTTCCATAGCCCTACTTTGGCGTGCTGCTAGTTTTTCAGACTACTGTGATTGACATGCCTTTTGATGGCGCCTCCCTTTTTGGTGTGCATGTCGACTCAGTTTACGCCGGTTCAGAGATAGTCATGGTGGTGCGGAGTCTTAACTCTGTTGTTGTACTAGGGTGTCGGGACAAATTGTTTCCCCTTGTCTCAGCTCTTATTGGCCTTCATAGGGTGGAGTGCTTTTCTCCCTTGTTGCAGGTGCTTTTCTTCTAATTTTTTTGCCAGTGACAGATTTAGTTTCTAGCCTTCTGGAACATATCTTATTTTGGGGCCTCGTGGTAGCCTCTTCTTACAGCTTCCTTTTGCACCTTGATTTTTTTCTACCGAGTACTTGCGTTATATCGGGTATTCTGTTACGTTGTGCGGATGCACTATAGCCTTGTTCCCTGTTTTATGGGGACCTTATTTTGTATGCCTTAGGGTCATCTTGTCCGCTACCTATACACCTAGTATCCCTTATAGGGACTTCAAATTCATCTTTCTGTTATGTCCTTATGGGCAATAATCATACCACAGGCAGGCAGACTCTTGGCCTGGGTACCGTTTTCTTGGGCAAGCCCTTTTTCTAACATTCTTGTGCCCGTGCTGCTGTTAATCTTCAGCGGTTTGGTGTTCTTTGTGTCTGTTTTTAACCTTTAGGTGTTACTACCCAACTAATTGGGTCATGGACACTACTGTTACTTCCTGCGGGGGGATTTATACATATCTGCCATCACACGCAGTAGCGGCCCGTGGTGGGAGTGCTGCCGGGCGGTGACGTGGGGCGGGGGAGGGGCACGGGTGGTGGGTAGTAAACTACGGAATTCGGCCGAATAGAGGTAAGTAAACATATAAATAAATAAAACGAATTTCGTTGCGCGCGCTGCATCGCCGAATATGACACGTTATTTCGCATGCCATTACTTCGCATGCCATTACTACGCGGTTATTACTTAGCAATAACCGTTACTACGCAAGTTTTTAGTTTGCATACCATTACATTGAAAGTGTTAATGTATACGAAGTAAAAACTTGCCTAGTAATAAAAATGGTATGCGGAATAACGTGTCATATTAAAAAAAGACATTTAACCCCTTTTTTAAAATGTTTAAAACACAGCACTACTTTAAATAATAAATAGAAATATGGAACAAACTGGCTCAGCACCCAACTATAATCAAGTACAGTTTCAGAAAAATATATGCAATAATATACGATCGTCAATGATTAAGCATCAGCACAGTGTCTCCCGACGAAATCAAGTAAGACTTTGATTTACTAAAAACAAATCCTTCCTTTATTATTTTGTTCCTTTATTCAAAATTCTTTAAAATCATAACACAGAATTCATAGCCGACGCGGCGCGTTTCGTCCCAACGGGACTTCTTCAAGGCTTAGTGTTGAGCGATAAAGAAAAGCACACACGATTATTATATGTCGTGAACGCTGAAATGCATAAGGGTTTTTTGTGACCCAGAATATATGTGAAATCACGTGGCGGCGTGAACCAAAGTCAGGAATTCAATGGATTTGTCGCTCAACACTAAGCCTTGAAGAAGTCCCGTTGGGACGAAACGCGCCGCGTCGGCTATGAATACCCTACACTACTGAAACACCACTACACTACCCTTAACCCTAAATCACTACCCCCTGCACGAACATATGCATTCCCCCACTCCGGTCCCTACACTCATTCACTACCCATCACAACCCCCCGACACTACACTAAACACTAAAACTTGCATAGTAATAAAAACAGACATTTACCACAACACTACACTAAATACTAAATACAAATACACTACCCTACACAAAACAAACTCTAAAAAACTACCCAAACACCCAAACACTACACTACCCTACACTACTCAAACACCACTACACTACCCTAAACCCTAAATCACTACCCCCAGCACGACCCTGCCCCTACCCCAGTCCTGTCCCTACTCCCAAACACTACCCTTCATGACCCCCGACACTACCCTAAACCCCAAAACACTACTCCTCAAACACAACACTACCTTAATCCTTAAAGACCTCCCCCTACCCTAAACCCTTAAAAATAGCCCCTCTTACCTCTCTCTCCTCGTGTACTATGTTCTCCTTCCTGCATCTTCAGAGAGGCGGTGATCGTTGCACGTCGTTGTGAGGAAACGCCTCAGTTTCTTTACAACGCATGCGTTGTAATAAAATGCGTAGAAATGGCTACGCGTTATTACAGCGCATGCGTAGTACAGCTTGCGCAGTAATGGTATGCGGTGTAATGACAGCGTACAAAAGGATGTTTACCCCCCGCCCCACGTCACCGCCTGGCAGCACTCCCACCACGGGCCGCTACTGATCACACCCCTGGGGTAGCTGTTGTGCCTGCTGTTGTTTTCAGTTCTGTTCCCCTGGGACCCAGTCCCTTTGGTTGTTGGATCAATGTTTCGGTATCCTTTTTCACAGGAGGCTAGGTTCCCTTTCTTTCTCGTATTTTCCTTCCTCCTCATATGTGGAGATACTGTTCTCTTCCTCCCAGTTCTGTATGCCACTTTTGCCTTACGTGGAATTGTTTATCTATGTGTCGGACTACTTTCTCCTTTTTCCCTCCTCCCTTTGGGAGAGGTTCTGTTACCCTCTCTTTTTTGGTGGGGGTATTTCATTACTTTTTCTTTAGGCACATCCTATCTTTTGTTCAACTACGCATTTCTGCTGTTTATGCACTGTCCTACAATGTTGGGGGCTTCCTCCCCTTTCTGGGGTTTGTTCCCCTTATACTCACTCTGTTCTCTCAGTTTTCATCTATAGCTTTAGTTTGGTTTATTACTTGTTTCTCAAGTTTCTATGACCATTGGTCAGGTTTCTCACCTGTTTCTCAAGCCTCCATGGGATGGACAATGTGTGATTGTCTACATCAACTATGTGCTACCTTATTCTCCGCCAGCCCTTTTATTTCACCCTGGCGGTCTTCTTCTTGGTGGACTCTTACCTGCTGTTTATTCTTCATTTCACCTGTTACCGCCTGCTGGCACCCTTCCTCAGTCGGTGGCATTCGTTCTTGGATGGTTACCCTTGTTTTCTTGTATTGAGCAATACCCTCCACCGCCTACTCTTAGGTGGCATTGTGTTGCTGTTTTCTAGTTTTGCCTTTCTGTCTCCACCTCAGTTACTGTCGTATCTTCCTCTTTACGACAGTAGGATGTATTATCTCTGTCCTCCCTTGATTATCTCTGTTCTTTGAGTTCCTCTACTTCTTGTCCTCCCGCTCACTTGCAGAGGACGTGGGTTACCTTCAGTGGAGAACACATACTTTTGCACACCTGTATGACTTTTGTGTCTACGGAAATTTCTATGTTTTTTCTACACATATTTATCCTTATATACATTTATCTTTGGATATATATGTCTCTGCATGTATATACCTACCTCTTGAATGGATCTCTTGCAGATGTCTTTTGCTTCTGGTATATATATATATCTGGCTGAAACATGTAAGGACAAATGAGTGTTTGGCTGCTGCTACGTTTGACGAATAAAGGTCAGCTGAAATGGAAGACGGAGTTGGTCTCTGATTTTTGGTGTCTTGAAATTGACAGAATTCTCCGTTCCTGTGTGCAGAGACCGCCCTGCAGGGTCGGGGCCCCGGGTAAAATGGAGCTCTTCAGAAACATATGATGGAGGCGGCATGACCTGCTCAACTAACGTGCCAACCAGCGGATTTCCAAGGTGATTTTGGCATCGTGAGTGAGAAAGGGAAATGAGAGAGGTCATTCTCTCTCTGAAGATTCCGCATTTTTAGCATATTTTTACAGCGTGGCAGCCACACGCACTATGCAATGTATATTTGAACAGCATGCACCTTGGAACTATGGCATTTATTATCGTGACAGTGATGTTTGAAATAACGCTATTCAGCACAAATTGAATACTGCACCATGTCACGTTTTGAAATTATCACTATGGTGCATCCTGGGGTCTGTAGGACTTTGTGACAGACCACGTGACCACTGGGATATAAATCGCACTCACCTGTGAACAAGGCAACTGGCTGAAACATGTAAGGACAAATGAGTGTTTGGCTGCTGCTACGCTTGACGAATAAAGGTCAGCTGAAATGGAAGACGGAGTTGGTCTCTGATTTTGGTGTCTTGAAATTGACAGGATTCTCCGTTCCTGTGTGCAGAGACCGCCATGCAGGGTCGGGGGCCCCCGGTAAAATGGAGCTCTTCAGAAACATATGATGGAGGGGGCATGACCTGCTCAACTAACGTGCCAACCAGCGGATTTCCAAGGTGATTTTGGCATCGTGAGTGAGAAAGGGAAACGAGAGAGGTCATTCTCTCTCTGAAGATTCCGCATTTTTAGCATATTTTTACAGCGTGGCAGCCACACGCACTATGCAATGTATATTTGAACAGCATGTACCTTGGAACTATGGCATTAATTATCGTGACAGTGATGTTTGAAATAAGGCTATTCAGCACAAATTGAATACTGCACCATGTCACGTTTTGAAATTATCACTATGGTGCATCCTGGGGTCTGTAGGACTTTGTGACAGACCACGTGACCACTGGGATATAAATCGCACTCACCTGTGAACAAGGCAACTGGCTGAAACATGTAAGGACAAATGAGTGTTTGGCTGCTGCTACGCTTGACGAATAAAGGTCAGCTGAAATGGAAGACGGAGTTGGTCTCTGATTTTTGGTGTCTTGAAATTGACAGGATTCTCCGTTCCTGTGTACAGAGACCGCCCTGCAGGGTCGGGGGCCCCCGGTAAAATAGAGCTCTTCAGAAACATATGATGGAGGGGGCATGACCTGCTCAACTAACGTGCCAACCAGCGGATTTCCAAGGTGATTTTGGCATCGTGAGTGAGAAAGGGAAACGAGAGAGGTCATTCTCTCTCTGAAGATTCCGCATTTTTAGCATATTTTTACAGCGTGGCAGCCACACGCACTATGCAATGTATATTTGAACAGCATGCACCTTGTGTGAGAAGTTGGCCTGGCATATGCTGTCCACTAATTATAGTGGGCACCTTGCACCAGTCCAAATCGACTCTTATGGTAGGTAGGTTAAAGACAACCTTATTGAAAGCTATCCTAGTGGTAGCTGTGGAGAGCAGCCTTCAGGCTAAGTCTTGAAGGAATGTAAAGCAGCTTGTTTTACCAGTCTATAATCTCTTGAGTGACCAAATGAAAGAGCACCACACCAGGTATATATTCAAAATATATGTATTTATTACTAAACACACCCCTCTAGTCTCTTTATGAGGCTAGAGTTCGAAATACATAGGTTATAAGATCTTAAATCACAGTAATAGCACAAATACACGTTTGAGCCCTAGGGGCGTACCAAACCATATACCAATAAAGTGGTATGCGAACCACGACTGAACTAGACACTAGGCCTAGAGCCTCTAGAAGTGCTTGGACCACAAGGAACCACCCAAGGTAGTGACACAGGGGACCCACGGGAGACGCGTGCAGTGTAAATACACAACCGCGATACGCCGTTAACTTCTATGGAGAAAGTCGGGATCGGGAAAATAGAGGAAAGGGACACTTTAAAGAGGACTAGGACAAAACCCTTTGAGATCTAGGACTTTGAAGAGTCTCTACCCACGGGAGCACCGGAGTACTCGTGTTACCTCACCCAGGGAAGCCGGGTGCATAGGTGCCTTTCGGGGTCGGGTTTCGTCGTCGTTTCTTATGGCGATCTGCTGCAAAGTGCTGCTGGCGACCAGGAGAAAAGTGTCCGGGTGGATCCAAGAGTGGATCGGAGTTCTGAAGAACCTGAAAGCAGAGGGGACAGAGTCTGGGTCACTAGCCAGTGACCAGGAGGGCGATGGACAGATGCCCACCGATGTCGAGTGCTTCAAGTTCGTTGACGGTCGTCTTGACTCTTCAGCCACGAGGTCCGGGAGGCGTTGTCGGCGACCAGGAGCAGGATTCGGGCTGTTGCTCGATGTCTGTCGAGTGCAGAGGTGTCGGCGACCAGATTGGACCCAACAGGCCTTGGCAACGGCAAGTCTCGAGTAAGATGTAGATCGTCGATGATGCAGACCAGCAAGGTCTGGGGAACTCACCCAGCAAGGGTAAGTGAGGGCAGGCCTGGAGCAACCAGACTGCCAAGTAAAGAAAAGATTGGCCTTCGGTAAGGGCTACTAGCCAACGGGCTAGCGACCGCGAAGGAGCCTCGTGACGCCGCACGTGGAGCTGGCTTACAGGACACTCGTGGAGTGGGGGCCAGTGATCTTCGGTGCAGGTGGTGTTGGAGGCTAGGGCTACTCGGAGCCCAAAGCACGACTTCTTGGGAGACCCAGAAGATGGTGCACTTGCAAGTGTGCTCGGTGTCCAGGGGTCACGGTCTCAAGTCACCCACGATAGCCACGGGCCTCAGCTTTGCTGGGGACTCAGGGTAGCCTCGGGGAAGTCTGAGAATCCACCTCTGGTGATGCGATGACTTCGGCGTCCGACGGGAGCTTCAGTAATGCGAACCGGACAGATGCTTCTTTGGTGCCTGCCAAGCAGGGGAGTCACTCCTTGACCCCAAGGGAGATTCTTCAGTCCTCTAATCGTGAGTAGAGCGTCGAAGGTCCAGGATTCTGTTTCAGAGTTTCGTCCAGGTATAATCTAAAGTCCTAAGGACTGGGTTCCTACCTTTATTCCAAAAATAGGGGATGGACTACTCTGTGGCCCCACCTATGGGTGGGTCAGGGCAGAGGGGTGGCTACACCCCTTTCCCTTTGTCCAGTTCGCGCCAAAGCAGGGGCTGCAAGCCCCTGATCCGGTTTGAACTGGGGTATGCACAGGGACACCAAATGTGCCCCCAGTGCAGGACTTCAAAGCACCCGAAAGTGCTCCCGCCCAGCCCCAATACACATTGTCCTGTCTGGGGAGGTGGTCACACCTCCCTGGGACAGGAAACCTATTGTCCAGGCCTCCCCTGCCGGAGTTTCGTCCAGCAGCAGGAGGCCAGACTCGTGTCTGTGGCAGCAGCATCCATTTTGTGATGCCAGGGCTCTGGAAAGAAGTTACCGGACTCGTCAGAGTTAACATGTCTTTCCCTCTAGAAGGGTGGAATGCTACCCCCGCCGCCAGGATTGGCGGGGGGTAGTATTCCAAGATGTTTGACACCAAACACGACATGTTTAGGTGCAGCCATTCCATAGTTAGCATTTTACCGCGAGGATATAATGCGTTTAAGAGTATATGGTCAGGCTGCACTACAAACAGCATCAGAGATGGTCTCCGAACGCTGCAGAGGGGCCCTGCTCACGCAGGGGCACCCTCTCACATAGGAACCATGCACTCTGCCTTTAGGATTGATAAGGCCTGCCTTAGGAGTGACTTATAGGTTTATATGTGTGTATGCTTTGAGTGATATAGGTAACCTATACCACAGCAAGGGGTGCATGCACCACCTTACCCAGGCTGCAGTAGCAGACCTGTGGTGTCAGTTTGGATGGCCTACCAGGGGTGGCATAATACATGCTGCAGCCCCTGGCAGGCCTCTGAGGTACCTATGCCCTTGGTACATAGTATACCATATACTAGGGACTTACAAGGGCACTCCAGATCCCAATCAGTGATGTGCCTAAGGCACATGGAGACCCTTTTAAAGAGGAAACAGCTAGGCTGGGGTTCTGAATAGCAGGGCCCCAGCCAGACTAATGTCGAAAACCAGTGAAGTATCAGCAAAAAGTGGGGGTACCCCTGTGAAGCAGATCCTACTCTCCTACACAACCCCCCCAAACGTAGGGACATTAAACTAACCTTGCCCAGTTAAGTCTTCATGTTCTAAGTGGAAATACCTAGAGAGTCCATCTGCATTCGCATGGTTACTCCCAGGCCTATGTTCCACTGTAAAGTCCATCCCCTGTAGGGAAATGGACCACCTAAGCAGTTTGGGGTTTTCACCCTTCATTTGTTTTAGCCATAAGAGGGGCTTATGGTCTGTCTGAACCAGGAAGTGTGTACCAAACAAGTATGGCCTCAACTTCTTCAGAGCCCAGACCACAGCAAAGGCCTCCCTCTCTATGGCTGACCAACGTTTCTCTCTAGGGGTCAGCCTTCTGCTAATAAAAGCTACTGGCTGATCCTGACCTTCTTCATTCAATTGTGACAGTACAGCCCCTACCCCCAATTCAGATGCATCTGTTTGAACAATGAACTTCTTGGAGTAATCAGGACTCTGCAGAATTGGAGCAGTGCACATGGCCTGCTTGAGGTCATCAAATGCCTTTTGACAGCTAACTGTCCACTGAACCTTTTTGGGCATTTTCTTAGAAGTTAAGTCATTCAAGGGTGTCACTATTGATCCATACCCCTTGACAAATCTCCTATAGTACCCAGTCAGGCCTAAGAAGGCTCTCACCTGAGTCTGGGTAGTGGGAGCAGTCCAGTCCATGATGGTCTGGATCTTGCTCTGCAAAGGTTGAACCTGGCCTCCACCCACAAGGTGGCCCAGGTACACAACCTGACTCTGCCCTATCTGGCACTTAGTGGCCTTGATAGTCAGGCCTGCCTTTTGCAGGGCCTGTAAAACATTCCTGAGGTGGACCAGGTGATCCTCCCAGGTGGAGCTAAAGACAGCAATATCATCTAGATAAGCTGCACTATAGGCCTCCAGTCCTGTGAGAACTGTGTTCACCAACCTCTGGAAAGTGGCAGGTGCATTTTTCAGACCAAAGGGCATCACCACAAATTGGTAATGCCCACTAGGGGTCGAAAATGCTGTTTTGGGCTTTGCAGCATCAGCTAGTCTGATCTGCCAGTAGCCAGCTGTTAGGTCAAATGTGCTGAGATATTTGGCAGAGGCCAAAGTATCTATGAGCTCATCTGCCCTGGGTATTGGATGGGCATCAGTCCTAGTGACTGCATTGAGGCCCCTGTAGTCTACACAAAACCTCATCTCTCTTTTCCCACCACTGGTGTGAGGTTTAGGTACTAGGACTACTGGACTAGCCCAAGGGCTATCTGAGGGCTCAATCACTCCCAATTCCAACATCTTCTGGACTTCAGTCCTGATACAGTCCCTGACATGGTCAGGTTGCCTATAAATCTTGTTTTTAATAGGCAGACTGTCCCCAGTGTCCACTTCATGAGTGCACCAGGTGGTCTGACTGGGTGTCAGAGAAAACATATGTCTAAACTGATTGAGGACTTGCCTGCAATCAGTTTGTTGCTGGGTAGTGAGGCTGCCTGCCAAGGCTGCACCATCAACTGACCCATCGTCAGGGTTCTGTGAGAGCAGGTCAGGGAGTGGGTCACTCTCTTCCTCCTGCCCTTCATCAGTAGCCATGAGCAAGCCCATGTCTGCCCTGTCCACATATGGCTTAAGTCTGTTGACATGGAGAACCCTGTGGGGACTCCTGGGTGTTCCCAGGTCTACTAAGTAAGTGACCTCACCCTTCTGCTCAACAATAGTGTGGGGTCCACTCCATTTGTCTTGGAGAGCTGCTGGGGCCACTGGCTCCAACACCCACACCTTCTGTCCTGGCTGGTAAACAGTCAGAACAGCCTTTTGGTCATGCCAGGCCTTTTGAAGTTCCTGGCTAGCCTCAAGGTTTTTGGTTGCCTTTTTCATGTACTCAGCCATCCTGGAGCGGAGACCAAGTACATAGTCCACTATATCTTGCTTTGGGGGCTTGAGAGGTAACTCCCATCCTTCCTTCACCAAGCACAGTGGACCCCTCACAGGGTGGCCAAACAGAAGTTCAAAAGGGCTGTAACCAACCCCCTTCTGAGGCACCTCCCTATATGCGAATAAAAGGCAGGGCAAGAGTATGTCCCATCTACGCCTAAGCTTTTCTGGGAGCCCTTTAATCATGCCCTTTAAGGTTTTGTTGAATCTCTCAACTAAACCATTGCATTGTGGGTGATAGGGTGTGGTGAACTTATAAGTAACTCCACACTCCTTCCACATTGCCTTTAAGTACCCAGACATGAAGTTTGCACCCCTGTCTGATACCACCTCCTTAGGAAAGCCCACTCTTGAGAAAATTCCCAGGAGGGCCCTTGCCACCACAGGTGCTGTAGTGGTCCTAAGGGGTATAGCTTCTGGGTACCTGGTGGCATGATCCACTACCACCAGTATAAATCTGTGCCCAGATGCTGTTTGGGGATCCATGGGACCAACAATGTCAATCCCTACCCTCTCAAAGGGCACCCCCACCACAGGTAGTGGTATCAGGGGGGCCTTTGTAGTGCCACCTGCTTTGCCACTGGCTTGGCAGGTTACACAGGAGCGACAAAACTCCTTACTGTCTTCAGACATGTGGGGCCAGTGAAAGTGAGGGACAATTCTGTCCCAAGTCTTGTTCTGGCCCAGGTGTCCTGCTAAGGGAATATCATGGGCTAGGGTCAATAGGAAGCCCCTGAACTTCAAAGGTATTACCAACCTCCTGGTAGCACCAGGCTTGGGGTCTCTACTCTCTGAGTACAGGAGTCCATCATCCCAATACACTGTATGGGGACCACTAGCTTTCCCAGCAGCCTCAGCAGCAGCTTGCTGTCTGAGGGGTTCAAGGGAGGGGCAGCTCTGCTGCTCCTGGCTCAGATCTGCCCTAGAAGGTCCCCCTGTCCCCAAGAACTCAACCTGGTCAGGTTCAAGTTCCTCTGGGACAGTTCCTTCTTCAGGGCTGAGATCATCCCCCTCAAGGGACTGATCTTCCTCCTGAGCCAAGGGGGAAGGCACTGCCTTAACCCTACTACTCCTCCTCTTGGAAGGCACTTGGTCCATTCTTCCAGAATCCAAGGCCTGTTCAGTTTTAGACAGTTTAGCTTGTGACCTGGTCACAGCAAACACATCTGCAGGGATCCCCAGCATTTCTGCATGGGTCCTGAGCTCCACTTCTGCCCAAGCAGAAGTTTCTAAGTCATTGCCAAGCAAGCATTCGACTGGTAGGTTTGCACTTACCACAACCTTCTTAAGGCCAGTTACCCCTCCCCAGGAGAAGTTAACAACTGCCAGAGTATGGTCTGTTCTGACATTGCTAGCATTGGTCACTTGGTACATCTCACCAAGTATAACTTGCCCAGGTAGCACAAGGTCTTGTGTCACCATTGTGACACTTGCCCCTGTGTCCCTAAATGCCAAAGCCTCTCGTCCATTGATTAAAGGCTGTTGTCTGTACTTGCCCAGATTACTGGGACTCACAGTGGAGGTCACATCCATGCCTCCATCACAGACTAACACAGCCTGAGTCAGTTCCCTGACTAAGTCAGAGCCCAACTCAGTTCCCAGGGTGAACCCTACTAAACCCTTTGCTGGAGCACTTCCACCAACTGTACTAGGGGGAACAGGTGCCTTAGGGGCATTGGTGGGTGCTGGACTGGAGTCTTTGGACTTGGTGCAATCACTGGTCCAGTGGGTCTTTTGCTTACAGACCTTGCACCATGGTTTTCTTTGGCCTTTACCCTTGGTAGACTGGGAATCCCCACCAGAAGAAGATTTTTGGGGGCCTGATGAAGACTTTTGATCTTTACCCTTCTCCCCACCCTTGTCAGAGTTCTTAGCATCTTGCTTCTTGGTTTCCCCACCTTGGTTCTGTACCTTCTGCTTCACCCTGGTTCTGACCCATTTGTCTGCCTTCTTTCCCAATTCTTGGGGAGAGGTCAGATCAGAGTCAACCAGGTACTGATGCAACAGCTGGTTTTGACAGTTATTAAGAATCTGCTCCCTCATTATCAGATTATACAATCCTGAGAAGTCACACACCTTACTGCCCATCAACCAGCCTTCCAGAGCCTTGGCAGAACAATCCACATAGTCTACCCAGTCTTGAGTCTGTGCCTTTTGGGTGTCTCTGAACTTCAACCTGTACTGTTCAGTGGTTAGGCCAAACCCATCAATAAGAGCACTCTTCAAGACCTTGTAATTGTCAGCATCCTCCTCTCTAACAGTGAGGAGCTTGTCTCTACCTTTGTCAGCAAAGGAGAGCCACAAGATTGCTGCCCACTGCTCCTGAGGGACCTTCTGTACTTTACAGGCCCTCTCTAAAGCAGTTATCCATTTGTGGATATCATCCCCACTCTGGTAGGGAGGGACAATCTTGCTCAGGTTCCTATGGTCATAGGACCTTTCCCTATCTCTAGGGATATGGCTGCCACCATGGGACTCTAGTCCCAACTTTCTTCTCTCTTTAAGGAGATCTAGGGATTCTCTATCTAAAGCCAATTGCTTCTTCCTGATCTCCAGTTGAGTTTCCTCATACTGGACCAGTCTCTTTCTTCTCTCATGAGAGGATTCCCTCCTGTGAGAAGAAACAGAGCTCCCTATTGAGGTGCCAGAGTGGTTAGACTCCTGAGAAGGAGACCTAGACTTTCTGAGCACACTCATAATCCTTCCTGGGGGGACAAAGGTGTGGTTCTCCAGATCCTCATCTTCATCTTCCCCAGAAGGGATTGGGTTTTCCAGGTCAGGGTCATTGTCACCCTCCTGGTCAGTTTCAGAGGGGGGCTGGGGGTAGTAGTACCCCTGGCCCCTTCCTCATCTGCTGGCCCACCCTCTGCTCCTACCCCTTCAGTCTCTGAAGACTTACTAAGATCATAAGCCACCAACAACTCCTGGAGGTGTTGGGTGGTGGGACTTTGGCCTGTCCTTAATTTCCTCACGTTACACAAAGCTCTCAGTTCCAAGAATGGGAGTGTGTCATACTTGGAGGGGAAGCTCAATGGCTTCCTGCAGGGCATCTTTGGATCCTGCTTTTAAAGACATTACTAGTGTGGTGTGGTGTATGCACTACCTACTCTAGTGTGGCCTACTAAACTCTCTTGAGTTGTAGAAAGGGTTGTGCTATCCCTTAACACACAACTCTAAGTTCAGTAGAACTTACTGATATTCTAAGCTTAAATTATATGTACCTTAGGTACCTTTAGTGGTTTTCAGTTGATCAATTCAATTGAGATTATCTGGTAAAACAATAGCAAGCTGGAATCCCACACGCTGCACACCAATGTGAGAAGTTGGCCTGGCATATGCTGTCCACTAATTATAGTGGGCACCTTGCACCAGTCCAAATCGACTCTTATGGTAGGTAGGTTAAAGACAACCTTATTGAAAGCTATCCTAGTGGTAGCTGTGGAGAGCAGCCTTCAGGCTAAGTCTTGAAGGAATGTAAAGCAGCTTGTTTTACCAGTCTATAATCTCTTGAGTGACCAAATGAAAGAGCACCACACCAGGTATATATTCAAAATATATGTATTTATTACTAAACACACCCCTCTAGTCTCTTTATGAGGCTAGAGTTCGAAATACATAGGTTATAAGATCTTAAATTACAGTAATAGCACAAATACACGTTTGAGCCCTAGGGGCGTACCAAACCATATACCAATAAAGTGGTATGCGAACCACGACTGAACTAGACACTAGGCCTAGAGCCTCTAGAAGTGCTTGGACCACAAGGAACCACCCAAGGTAGTGACACAGGGGACCCACGGGAGACGCGTGCAGTGTAAATACACAACCGCGATACGCCGTTAACTTCTATGGAGAAAGTCGGGATCGGGAAAATAGAGGAAAGGGACACTTTAAAGAGGACTAGGACAAAACCCTTTGAGATCTAGGACTTTGAAGAGTCTCTACCCACGGGAGCACCGGAGTACTCGTGTTACCTCACCCAGGGAAGCCGGGTGCATAGGTGCCTTTCGGGGTCGGGTTTCGTCGTCGTTTCTTATGGCGATCTGCTGCAAAGTGCTGCTGGCGACCAGGAGAAAAGTGTCCGGGTGGATCCAAGAGTGGATCGGAGTTCTGAAGAACCTGAAAGCAGAGGGGACAGAGTCTGGGTCACTAGCCAGTGACCAGGAGGGCGATGGACAGATGCCCACCGATGTCGAGTGCTTCAAGTTCGTTGACGGTCGTCTTGACTCTTCAGCCACGAGGTCCGGGAGGCGTTGTCGGCGACCAGGAGCAGGATTCGGGCTGTTGCTCGATGTCTGTCGAGTGCAGAGGTGTCGGCGACCAGATTGGACCCAACAGGCCTTGGCAACGGCAAGTCTCGAGTAAGATGTAGATCGTCGATGATGCAGACCAGCAAGGTCTGGGGAACTCACCCAGCAAGGGTAAGTGAGGGCAGGCCTGGAGCAACCAGACTGCCAAGTAAAGAAAAGATTGGCCTTCGGTAAGGGCTACTAGCCAACGGGCTAGCGACCGCGAAGGAGCCTCGTGACGCCGCACGTGGAGCTGGCTTACAGGACACTCGTGGAGTGGGGGCCAGTGATCTTCGGTGCAGGTGGTGCTGGAGGCTAGGGCTACTCGGAGCCCAAAGCACGACTTCTTGGGAGACCCAGAAGATGGTGCACTTGCAAGTGTGCTCGGTGTCCAGGGGTCACGGTCTCAAGTCACCCACGATAGCCACGGGCCTCAGCTTTGCTGGGGACTCAGGGTAGCCTCGGGGAAGTCTGAGAATCCACCTCTGGTGATGCGATGACTTCGGCGTCCGACGGGAGCTTCAGTAATGCGAACCGGACAGATGCTTCTTTGGTGCCTGCCAAGCAGGGGAGTCACTCCTTGACCCCAAGGGAGATTCTTCAGTCCTCTAATCGTGAGTAGAGCGTCGAAGGTCCAGGATTCTGTTTCAGAGTTTCGTCCAGGTATAATCTAAAGTCCTAAGGACTGGGTTCCTACCTTTATTCCAAAAATAGGGGATGGACTACTCTGTGGCCCCACCTATGGGTGGGTCAGGGCAGAGGGGTGGCTACACCCCTTTCCCTTTGTCCAGTTCGCGCCAAAGCAGGGGCTGCAAGCCCCTGATCCGGTTTGAACTGGGGTATGCACAGGGACACCAAATGTGCCCCCAGTGCAGGACTTCAAAGCACCCGAAAGTGCTCCCGCCCAGCCCCAATACACATTGTCCTGTCTGGGGAGGTGGTCACACCTCCCTGGGACAGGAAACCTATTGTCCAGGCCTCCCCTGCCGGAGTTTCGTCCAGCAGCAGGAGGCCAGACTCGTGTCTGTGGCAGCAGCATCCATTTTGTGATGCCAGGGCTCTGGAAAGAAGTTACCGGACTCGTCAGAGTTAACATGTCTTTCCCTCTAGAAGGGTGGAATGCTACCCCCGCCGCCAGGATTGGCGGGGGGGTAGTATTCCAAGATGTTTGACACCAAACACGACATGTTTAGGTGCAGCCATTCCATAGTTAGCATTTTACCGCGAGGATATAATGCGTTTAAGAGTATATGGTCAGGCTGCACTACAAACAGCATCAGAGATGGTCTCCGAACGCTGCAGAGGGGCCCTGCTCACGCAGGGGCACCCTCTCACATAGGAACCATGCACTCTGCCTTTAGGATTGATAAGGCCTGCCTTAGGAGTGACTTATAGGTTTATATGTGTGTATGCTTTGAGTGATATAGGTAACCTATACCACAGCAAGGGGTGCATGCACCACCTTACCCAGGCTGCAGTAGCAGACCTGTGGTGTCAGTTTGGATGGCCTACCAGGGGTGGCATAATACATGCTGCAGCCCCTGGCAGGCCTCTGAGGTACCTATGCCCTTGGTACATAGTATACCATATACTAGGGACTTACAAGGGCACTCCAGATCCCAATCAGTGATGTGCCTAAGGCACATGGAGACCCTTTTAAAGAGGAAACAGCTAGGCTGGGGTTCTGAATAGCAGGGCCCCAGCCAGACTAATGTCGAAAACCAGTGAAGTATCAGCAAAAAGTGGGGGTACCCCTGTGAAGCAGATCCTACTCTCCTACACCTTGGAACTATGGCATTAATTATCGTGATAGTGATGTTTGAAATAACGCTATTCAGCACAAATTGAATACTGCACCATGTCACGTTTTGAAATTATCACTATGGTGCATCCTGGGGTCTGTAGGACTTTGTGACAGACCATGTGACCACTGGGATATAAATCGCACTCACCTGTGAACAAGGCAACTGGCTGAAACATGTAAGGACAAATGAGTGTTTGGCTGCTGCTACGCTTGACGAATAAAGGTCAGCTGAAATGGAAGACGGAGTTGGTCTCTGATTTTTGGTGTCTTGAAATTGACAGGATTCTACGTTCCTGTGTGCAGAGACCGCCCTGCAGGGTCGGGGGCCCCCGGTAAAATGGAGCTCTTCAGAAACATATGATGGAGGGGCATGACCTGCTCAACTAACGTGCCAACCAGCGGATTTCCAAGGTGATTTTGGCATCGTGAGTGAGAAAGGGAAACGAGAGAGGTCATTCTCTCTCTGAAGATTCCGCATTTTTAGCATATTTTTACAGCGTGGCAGCCACACACACTATGCAATGTATATTTGAACAGCATGCACCTTGGAAGTATGGCATTAATTATCGTGACAGTGATGTTTGAAATAACGCTATTCAGCACAAATTGAATACTGCACCATGTCACGTTTTAAAATTATCACTATGGTGCATCCTGGGGTCTGTAGGACTTTGTGACAGACCACGTGACCACTGGGATATAAATCGCACTCACCTGTGAACAAGGCAACTGGCTGAAACATGTAAGGACAAATGAGTGTTTGGCTGCTGCTACGCTTGACGAATAAAGGTCAGCTGAAATGGAAGACGGAGTTGGTCTCTGATTTTTGGTGTCTTGAAATTGACAGGATTCTCCGTTCCTGTGTGCAGAGACCGCCCTGCAGGGTCGGGGGCCCCCGGTAAAATGGAGCTCTTCAGAAACATATGATGGAGGGGGCATGACCTGCTCAACTAACGTGCCAACCAGCGGATTTCCAAGGTGATTTTGGCATCGTGAGTGAGAAAGGGAAATGAGAGAGGTCATTCTCTCTCTGAAGATTTCGCATTTTTAGCATATTTTTTACAGCGTGGCAGCCACACGCACTATGCAATGTATATTTGAACAGCATGCACCTTGGAACTATGGCATTAATTATCGTGACAGTGATGTTTGAAATAACGCTATTCAGCACAAATTGAATACTGCACCATGTCACGTTTTGAAATTATCACTATGGTGCATCCTGGGGTCTGTAGGACTTTGTGACAGACCACGTGACCACTGGGATATAAATCGCACTCACCTGTGAACAAGGCAACTGGCTGAAACATGTAAGGACAAATGAGTGTTTGGCTGCTGCTACGCTTGACGAATAAAGGTCAGCTGAAATGGAAGACGGAGTTGGTCTCTGATTTTTGGTGTCTTGAAATTGACAGGATTATCCGTTCCTGTGTGCAGAGACCGCCCTGCAGGGTCGGGGGCCCCCGATAAAATGGAGCTCTTCAGAAACATATGATGGAGGGGGCATGACCTGCTCAACTAACGTGCCAACCAGCGGATTTCCAAGGTGATTTTGGCATCGTGAGTGAGAAAGGGAAACGAGAGAGGTCATTCTCTCTCTGAAGATTCCGCATTTTTAGCATATTTTTACAGCGTGGCAGCCACACGCACTATGCAATGTATATTTGAACAGCATGCACCTTGGAACTATGGCATTTATTATCGTGACAGTGATGTTTGAAATAACGCTATTCAGCACAAATTGAATACTGCACCATGTCACGTTTTGAAATTATCACTATGGTGCATCCTGGGGTCTGTAGGACTTTGTGACAGACCACGTGACCACTGGGATATAAATCGCACTCACCTGTGAACAAGGCAACTGGCTGAAACATGTAAGGACAAATGAGTGTTTGGCTGCTGCTACGCTTGACGAATAAAGGTCAGCTGAAATGAAAGACGGAGTTGGTCTCTGATTTTTGGTGTCTTGAAATTGACAGGATTCTCCGTTCCTGTGTGCAGAGACCGCCATGCAGGGTCGGGGGCCCCCGGTAAAATGGAGCTCTTCAGAAACATATGATGGAGGGGGCATGACCTGCTCAACTAACGTGCCAACCAGCGGATTTCCAAGGTGATTTTGGCATCGTGAGTGAGAAAGGGAAACGAGAGAGGTCATTCTCTCTCTGAAGATTCCGCATTTTTAGCATATTTTTACAGCGTGGCAGCCACACGCACTATGCAATGTATATTTGAACAGCATGTACCTTGGAACTATGGCATTAATTATCGTGACAGTGATGTTTGAAATAACGCTATTCAGCACAAATTGAATACTGCACCATGTCACGTTTTGAAATTATCACTATGGTGCATCCTGGGGTCTGTAGGACTTTGTGACAGACCACGTGACCACTGGGATATAAATCGCACTCACCTGTGAACAAGGCAACTGGCTGAAACATGTAAGGACAAATGAGTGTTTGGCTGCTGCTACGCTTGACGAATAAAGGTCAGCTGAAATGGAAGACGGAGTTGGTCTCTGATTTTTGGTGTCTTGAAATTGACAGGATTCTCCGTTCCTGTGTGCAGAGACCGCCCTGCAGGGTCGGGGGCCCCCGGTAAAATGGAGCTCTTCAGAAACATATGATGGAGGGGGCATGACCTGCTCAACTAACGTGCCAACCAGCGGATTTCCAAGGTGATTTTGGCATCGTGAGTGAGAAAGGGAAACGAGAGAGGTCATTCTCTCTCTGAAGATTCCGCATTTTTAGCATATTTTTACAGCGTGGCAGCCACACGCACTATGCAATGTATATTTGAACAGCATGCACCTTGGAACTATGGCATTAATTATCGTGACAGTGATGTTTGAAATAACGCTATTCAGCACAAATTGAATACTGCACCATGTCACGTTTTGAAATTATCACTATGGTGCATCCTGGGGTCTGTAGGACTTTGTGACAGACCACGTGACCACTGGGATATAAATCGCACTCACCTGTGAACAAGGCAACTGGCTGAAACATGTAAGGACAAATGAGTGTTTGGCTGCTGCTACGCTTGACGAATAAAGGTCAGCTGAAATGGAAGACGGAGTTGGTCTCTGATTTTTGGTGTCTTGAAATTGACAGGATTCTCCGTTCCTGTGTGCAGAGACCGCCCTGCAGGGTCGGGGGCCCCGGGTAAAATGGAGCTCTTCAGAAACATATGATGGAGGGGGCATGACCTGCTCAACTAACGTGCCAACCAGCGGATTTCCAAGGTGATTTTGGCATCGTGAGTGAGAAAGGGAAACGAGAGAGGTCATTCTCTCTCTGAAGATTCCGCATTTTTAGCATATTTTTACAGCGTGGCAGCCACACACACTATGCAATGTATATTTGAACAGCATGCACCTTGGAACTATGGCATTAATTATCGTGACAGTGATGTTTGAAATAACGCTATTCAGCACAAATTGAATACTGCACCATGTCACGTTTTGAAATTATCACTATGGTGCATCCTGGGGTCTGTAGGACTTTGTGACAGACCACGTGACCACTGGGATATAAATCGCACTCACCTGTGAACAAGGCAACTGGCTGAAACATGTAAGGACAAATGAGTGTTTGGCTGCTGCTACGCTTGACGAATAAAGGTCAGCTCAAATGCAAGACGGAGTTGGTCTCTGATTTTTGGTGTCTTGAAATTGACAGGATTCTCCGTTCCTGTGTGCAGAGACCGCCCTGCAGGGTCGGGGGCCCCCGATAAAATGGAGCTCTTCAGAAACATATGATGGAGGGGGCATGACCTGCTCAACTAACGTGCCAACCAGCGGATTTCCAAGGTGATTTTGGCATCGTGAGTGAGAAAGGGAAACGAGAGAGGTCATTCCCTCTCTGAAGATTCCGCATTTTTAGCATATTTTTACAGCGTGGCAGCCACACGCACTATGCAATGTATATTTGAACAGCATGCACATTGGAACTATGGCATTAATTATCGTGACAGTGATGTTTGAAATAACGCTATTCAGCACAAATTGAATACTGCACCATGTCACGTTTTGAAATTATCACTATGGTGCATCCTGGGGTCTGTAGGACTTTGTGACAGACCACGTGACCACTGGGATATAAATCGCACTCACCTGTGAACAAGGCAACTGGCTGAAACATGTAAGGACAAATGAGTGTTTGGCTGCTGCTACGCTTGACGAATAAAGGTCAGCTGAAATGGAAGACGGAGTTGGTCTCTGATTTTTGGTGTCTTGAAATTGACAGGATTCTCCGTTCCTGTGTGCAGAGACCGCCCTGCAGGGTCGGGGGCCCCCGGTAAAATGGAGCTCTTCAGAAACATATGATGGAGGGGGCATGACCTGCTCAACTAACGTGCCAACCAGCGGATTTCCAAGGTGATTTTGGCATCGTGAGTGAGAAAGGGAAACGAGAGAGGTCATTCTCTCTCTGAAGATTCCGCATTTTTAGCATATTTTTACAGCGTGGCAGCCACACGCACTATGCAATGTATATTTGAACAGCATGCACCTTGGAACTATGGCATTAATTATCGTGACAGTGATGTTTGAAATAACGCTATTCAGCACAAATTGAATACTGCACCATGTCACGTTTTGAAATTATCACTATGGTGCATCCTGGGGTCTGTAGGACTTTGTGACAGACCACGTGACCACTGGGATATAAATCGCACTCACTTGTGAACAAGGCAACTGGCTGAAACATGTAAGGACAAATGAGTGTTTGGCTGCTGCTACGCTTGACGAATAAAGGTCAGCTGAAATGGAAGACGGAGTTGGTCTCTGATTTTTGGTGTCTTGAAATTGACAGGATTCTCCGTTCCTGTGTGCAGAGACCGCCATGCAGGGTCGGGGGACCCCGGTAAAATGGAGCTCTTCAGAAACATATGATGGAGGTGGCATGACCTGCTCAACTAACGTGCCAACCAGCGGATTTCCAAGGTGATTTTGGCATCGTGAGTGAGAAAGGGAAACGAGAGAGGTCATTCTCTCTCTGAAGATTCCGCATTTTTAGCATATTTTTACAGCGTGGCAGCCACATGCACTATGCAATGTATATTTGAACAGCATGCACCTTGGAACTATGGCATTAATTATCGTGACAGTGATGTTTGAAATAACGCTATTCAGCACAAATTAAATACTGCACCATGTCATGTTTTGAAATTATCACTATGGTGCATCCTGGGGTCTGTAGGACTTTGTGACAGACCACGTGACCACTGGGATATAAATCGCACTCACCTGTGAACAAGGCAACTGGCTGAAACATGTAAGGACAAATGAGTGTTTGGCTGCTGCTACGCTTGACGAATAAAGGTCAGCTGAAATGGAAGACGGAGTTGGTCTCTGATTTTTGGTGTCTTGAAATTGACAGGATTCTCCGTTCCTGTGTGCAGAGACCGCCCTGCAGGGTCGGGGGCCCCCGGTAAAATGGAGCTCTTCAGAAACATATGATGGAGGGGGCATGACCTGCTCAACTAACGTGCCAACCAGCGGATTTCCAAGGTGATTTTGGCATCGTGAGTGAGAAAGGGAAACGAGAGAGGTCATTCTCTCTCTGAAGATTCCGCATTTTTAGCATATTTTTACAGCGTGGCAGCCACACGCACTATGCAATGTATATTTGAACAGCATGCACCTTGGAACTATGGCAATAATTATCGTGACAGTGATGTTTGAAATAACGGTATTCAGCACAAATTGAATACTGCACCATGTCACGTTTTGAAATTATCACTATGGTGCATCCTGGGGTCTGTAGGACTTTGTGACAGACCACGTGACCACTGGGATATAAATCGCACTCACCTGTGAACAAGGCAACTGGCTGAAACATGTAAGGACAAATGAGTGTTTGGCTGCTGCTACGCTTGACGAATAAAGGTCAGCTGAAATGGAAGACGGAGTTGGTCTCTGATTTTTGGTGTCTTGAAATTGACAGGATTCTCCGTTCCTGTGTGCAGAGACCGCCCTGCAGGGTCGGGGGCCCCCGGTAAAATGGAGCTCTTCAGAAACATATGATGGAGGGGGCATGACCTGCTCAACTAACGTGCCAACCAGCGGATTTCCAAGGTGATTTTGGCATCGTGAGTGAGAAAGGGAAACGAGAGAGGTCATTCTCTCTCTGAAGATTCCGCATTTTTAGCATATTTTTACAGCGTGGCAGCCACACGCACTATGCAATGTATATTTGAACAGCATGCACCTTGGAACTATGGCATTAATTATCGTGATAGTGATGTTTGAAATAACGCTATTCAGCACAAATTGAATACTGCACCATGTCACGTTTTGAAATTATCACTATGGTGCATCCTGGGGTCTGTAGGACTTTGTGACAGACCACGTGACCACTGGGATATAAATCGCACTCACCTGTGAACAAGGCAACTGGCTGAAACATGTAAGGACAAATGAGTGTTTGGGCTGCTGCTACGCTTGACGAATAAAGGTCAGCTGAAATGGAAGACGGAGTTGGTCTCTGATTTTTGGTGTCTTGAAATTGACAGGATTCTCCGTTCCTGTGTGCAGAGACCGCCCTGCAGGGTCGGGGGCCCCCGGTAAAATGGAGCTCTTCAGAAACATATGATGGAGGGGGCATGACCTGCTCAACTAACGTGCCAACCAGCGGATTTCCAAGGTGATTTTGGCATCGTGAGTGAGAAAGGGAAACGAGAGAGGTCATTCTCTCACTGAAGATTCCGCATTTTTAGCATATTTTTACAGCGTGGCAGCCACACGCACTATGCAATGTATATTTGAACAGCATGCACCTTGGAACTATGGCATTAATTATCGTGACAGTGATGTTTGAAATAACGCTATTCAGCACAAATTGAATACTGCACCATGTCACGTTTTGAAATTATCACTATGGTGCATCCTGGGGTCTGTAGGACTTTGTGACAGACCACGTGACCACTGGGATATAAATCGCACTCACCTGTGAACAAGGCAACTGGCTGAAACATGTAAGGACAAATGAGTGTTTGGCTGCTGCTACGCTTGACGAATAAAGGTCAGCTGAAATGGAAGACGGAGTTGGTCTCTGATTTTTGGTGTCTTGAAATTGACAGGATTCTCCGTTCCTGTGTGCAGAGACCGCCCTGCAGGGTCGGGGGCCCCCGGTAAAATGGAGCTCTTCAGAAACATATGATGGAGGGGGCATGACCTGCTCAACTAACGTGCCAACCAGCGGATTTCCAAGGTGATTTTGGCATCGTGAGTGAGAAAGGGAAACGAGAGAGGTCATTCTCTCTCTGAAGATTCCGCATTTTTAGCATATTTTTACAGCGTGGCAGCCACACGCACTATGCAATGTATATTTGAACAGCATGCACCTTGGAACTATGGCATTAATTATCGTGACAGTGATGTTTGAAATAACGCTATTCAGCACAAATTGAATACTGCACCATGTCACGTTTTGAAATTATCACTATGGTGCATCCTGGGGTCTGTAGGACTTTGTGACAGACCACGTGACCACTGGGATATAAATCGCACTCACCTGTGAACAAGGCAACTGGCTGAAACATGTAAGGACAAATGAGTGTTTGGCTGCTGCTACGCTTGACGAATAAAGGTCAGCTGAAATGGAAGACGGAGTTGGTCTCTGATTTTTGGTGTCTTGAAATTGACAGGATTCTCCGTTCCTGTGTGCAGAGACCGCCCTGCAGGGTCGGGGGCCCCCGGTAAAATGGAGCTCTTCAGAAACATATGATGGAGGGGGCATGACCTGCTCAACTAACGTGCCAACCAGCGGATTTCCAAGGTGATTTTGGCATCGTGAGTGAGAAAGGGAAACGAGAGAGGTCATTCTCTCTCTGAAGATTCCGCATTTTTAGCATATTTTTACAGCGTGGCAGCCACACGCACTATGCAATGTATATTTGAACAGCATGCACCTTGGAACTATGGCATTAATTATCGTGACAGTGATGTTTGAAATAACGCTATTCAGCACAAATTGAATACTGCACCATGTCACGTTTTGAAATTATCACTATGGTGCATCCTGGGGTCTGTAGGACTTTGTGACAGACCACGTGACCACTGGGATATAAATCGCACTCACCTGTGAACAAGGCAACTGGCTGAAACATGTAAGGACAAATGAGTGTTTGGCTGCTGCTACGCTTGACGAATAAAGGTCAGCTGAAATGGAAGACGGAGTTGGTCTCTGATTTTTGGTGTCTTGAAATTGACAGGATTCTCCGTTCCTGTGTGCAGAGACCGCCCTGCAGGGTCGGGGGCCCCCGGTAAAATGGAGCTCTTCAGAAACATATGATGGAGGGGGCATGACCTGCTCAACTAACATGCCAACCAGCGGATTTCCAAGGTGATTTTGGCATCGTGAGTGAGAAAGGGAAACGAGAGAGGTCATTCTCTCTCTGAAGATTCCGCATTTTTAGCATATTTTTACAGCGTGGCAGCCACACGCACTATGCAATGTATATTTGAACAGCATGCACCTTGGAACTATGGCATTAATTATCGTGACAGTGATGTTTGAAATAACGCTATTCAGCACAAATTGAATACTGCACCATGTCACGTTTTGAAATTATCACTATGGTGCATCCTGGGGTCTGTAGGACTTTGTGACAGACCACGTGACCACTGGGATATAAATCGCACTCACCTGTGAACAAGGCAACTGGCTGAAACATGTAAGGACAAATGAGTGTTTGGCTGCTGCTACGCTTGACGAATAAAGGTCAGCTGAAATGGAAGACGGAGTTGGTCTCTGATTTTTGGTGTCTTGAAATTGACAGGATTCTCCGTTCCTGTGTGCAGAGACCGCCCTGCATGGTCGGGGGCCCCCGGTAAAATGGAGCTCTTCAGAAACATATGATGGAGGGGGCATGACCTGCTCAACCAACGTGCCAACCAGCGGATTTCCAAGGTGATTTTGGCATCGTGAGTGAGAAAGGGAAACGAGAGAGGTCATTCTCTCTCTGAAGAGTCCGCATTTTTAGCATATTTTTACAGCGTGGCAGCCACACGCACTATGCAATGTATATTTGAACAGCATGCACCTTGGAACTATGGCATTAATTATCGTGACAGTGATGTTTGAAATAACACTCTTCAGCACAAATTGAATACTGCACCATGTCACGTTTTGAAATTATCACTATGGTGCATCCTGGGGTCTGTAGGACTTTGTGACAGACCACGTGACCACTGGGATATAAATCACACTCACCTGTGAACAAGGCAACTGGCTGAAACATGTAAGGACAAATGAGTGTTTGGGCTGCTGCTACGCTTGACGAATAAAGGTCAGCTGAAATGGAAGACGGAGTTGGTCTCTGATTTTTGGTGTCTTGAAATTGACAGGATTCTCCGTTCCTGTGTGCAGAGACCGCCCTGCAGGGTCGGGGGCCCCCGGTAAAATGGAGCTCTTCAGAAACATATGATGGAGGGGGCATGACCTGCTCAACGAACGTGCCAACCAGCGGATTTCCAAGGTGATTTTGGCATCGTGAGTGAGAAAGGGAAACGAGAGAGGTCATTCTCTCTCTGAAGATTCCGCATTTTTAGCATATTTTTACAGCGTGGCAGCCACACGCACTATGCAATGTATATTTGAACAGCATGCACCTTGGAACTATGGCATTAATTATCGTGACAGTGATGTTTGAAATAACGCTATTCAGCACAAATTGATTACTGCACCATGTCACGTTTTCAAATTATCACTATGGTGCATCCTGGGGTCTGTAGGACTTTGTGACAGACCACATGACCACTGGGATATAAATCGCACTCACCTGTGAACAAGGCAACCGGCTGAAACATGTAAGGACAAATGAGTGTTTGGCTGCTGCTACGCTTGACGAATAAAGGTCAGCTGAAATGGAAGACGGAGTTGGTCTCTGATTTTTGGTGTCTTGAAATTGACAGGATTCTCCATTCCTGTGTGCAGAGACCGCCCTGCAGGGTCGGGGGCCCCCGGTAAAATGGAGCTCTTCAGAAACATATGATGGAGGGGGCATTACCTGCTCAACTAACGTGCCAACCAGCGGATTTCCAAGGTGATTTTGGCATCGTGAGTGAGAAAGGGAAACGAGAGAGGTCATTCTCTCTCTGAAGATTCCGCATTTTTAGCATATTTTTACAGCGTGGCAGCCACACGCACTATGCAATGTATATTTGAACAGCATGCACCTTGGAACTATGGCATTAATTATCGTGACAGTGATGTTTGAAATAACGCTATTCAGCACAAATTGAATACTGCACCATGTCACGTTTTGAAATTATCACTATGGTGCATCCTGGGGTCTGTAGGACTTTGTGACAGACCACGTGACCACTGGGATATAAATCGCACTCACCTGTGAACAAGGCAACTGGCTGAAACATGTAAGGACAAATGAGTGTTTGGCTGCTGCTACGCTTGACGAATAAAGGTCAGCTGAAATGGAAGACGGAGTTGGTCTCTGATTTTTGGTGTCTTGAAATTGACAGGATTCTCCGTTCCTGTGTGCAGAGACCGCCCTGCAGGGTCGGGGGCCCCCGGTAAAATGGAGCTCTTCAGAAACATATGATGGAGGGGGCATGACCTGCTCAACTAACGTGCCAACCAGCGGATTTCCAAGGTGATTTTGGCATCGTGAGTGAGAAAGGAAACGAGAGAGGTCATTCTCTCTCTGAAGATTCCGCATTTTTAGCATATTTTTACAGCGTGGCAGCCACACGCACTATGCAATGTATATTTGAACAGCATGCACCTTGGAACTATGGCATTAATTATCGTGACAGTGATGTTTGAAATAACGCTATTCAGCACAAATTGAATACTGCACCATGTCACGTTTTGAAATTATCACTATGGTGCATCCTGGGGTCTGTAGGACTTTGTGACAGACCACGTGACCACTGGGATATAAATCGCACTCACCTGTGAACAAGGCAACTGGCTGAAACATGTAAGGACAAATGAGTGTTTGGCTGCTGCTACGCTTGACGAATAAAGGTCAGCTGAAATGGAAGACGGAGTTGGTCTCTGATTTTTGGTGTCTTGAAATTGACAGGATTCTCCGTTCCTGTGTGCAGAGACCGCCCTGCAGGGTCGGGGGCCCCCGGTAAAATGGAGCTCTTCAGAAACATATGATGGAGGGGGCATGACCTGCTCAACTAACGTGCCAACCAGCGGATTTCCAAGGTGATTTTGGCATCGTGAGTGAGAAAGGGAAACGAGAGAGGTCATTCTCTCTCTGAAGATTCCGCATTTTTAGCATATTTTTACAGCGTGGCAGCCACACGCACTATGCAATGTATATTTGAACAGCATGCACCTTGGAACTATGGCATTAATTATCGTGACAGTGATGTTTGAAATAACGCTATTCAGCACAAATTGAATACTGCACCATGTCACGTTTTGAAATTATCACTATGGTGCATCCTGGGGTCTGTAGGACTTTGTGACAGACCACGCGACCACTGGGATATAAATCGCACTCACCTGTGAACAAGGCAACTGGCTGAAACATGTAAGGACAAATGAGTGTTTGGCTGCTGCTACGCTTGACGAATAAAGGTCAGCTGAAATGGAAGACGGAGTTGGTCTCTGATTTTTGGTGTCTTGAAATTGACAGGATTCTCCGTTCCTGTGTGCAGAGTCCGCCCTGCAGGGTCGGGGGCCCCCGGTAAAATGGAGCTCTTCAGAAACATATGATGGAGGGGGCATGACCTGCTCAACGAACGTGCCAACCAGCGGATTTCCAAGGTGATTGTGGCATCGTGAGTGAGAAAGGGAAACGAGAGAGGTCATTCTCTCACTGAAGATTCCGCATTTTTAGCATATTTTTACAGCGTGGCAGCCACACGCACTATGCAATGTATATTTGAACAGCATGCACCTTGGAACTATGGCATTAATTATCGTGACAGTGATGTTTGAAATAACGCTATTCAGCACAAATTGAATACTGCACCATGTCACGTTTTGAAATTATCACTATGGTGCATCCTGGGGTCTGTAGGACTTTGTGACAGACCACACGACCACTGGGATATAAATCGCACTCACCTGTGAACAAGGCAACTGGCTGAAACATGTAACGACAAATGAGTGTTTGGCTGCTGCTACGCTTGACGAATAAAGGTCAGCTGAAATGGAAGACGGAGTTGGTCTCTGATTTTTGGTGTCTTGAAATTGACAGGATTCTCCGTTCCTGTGTGCAGAGACCGCCCTGCAGGGTCGGGGGCCCCCGGTAAAATGGAGCTCTTCAGAAACATATGATGGAGGGGGCATGACCTGCTCAACTAACGTGCCAACCAGCGGATTTCCAAGGTGATTTTGGCATCGTGAGTGAGAAAGGGAAACGAGAGAGGTCATTCTCTCTCTGAAGATTCCGCATTTTTAGCATATTTTTACAGCGTGGCAGCCACACGCACTATGCAATGTATATTTGAACAGCATGCACCTTGGAACTATGGCATTAATTATCGTGACAGTGATGTTTGAAATAACGCTATTCAGCACAAATTGAATACTGCACCATGTCACGTTTTGAAATTATCACTATGGTGCATCCTGGGGTCTGTAGGACTTTATGACAGACCACGTGACCACTGGGATATAAATCGCACTCACCTGTGAACAAGGCAACTGGCTGAAACATATAAGGACAAATGAGTGTTTGGCTGCTGCTACGCTTGACGAATAAAGGTCAGCTGAAATGGAAGACGGAGTTGGTCTCTGATTTTTGGTGTCTTGAAATTGACAGGATTCTCCGTTCCTGTGTGCAAATACCGCCCTGCCGGGTTGGGGGCCCCCGGTAAGATGGAGCTCTTCAGAAACATATGATGGAGGTGGCATGACCTGCTCAACTAACGTGCCAACCAGCGGATTTCCAAGGTGATTTTGGCATCGTGAGTGAGAAAGGGAAACGAGAGAGGTCATTCTCTCTGTGAAGATTCCGCATTTTTAGCATATTTTTACAGCGTGGCAGCCACACGCACTATGCAATGTATATTTGAACAGCATGCACCTTGGAACTATGACATTAATTATCGTGACAGTGATGTTTGAAATAACGCTATTCAGCACAAATTGAATACTGCACCATGTCACGTTTTGAAATTATCACTATGGTGCATCCTGGGGTCTGTAGGACTTTGTGACAGACCACGTGACCACTGGGATATAAATCGCACTCACCTGTGAACAAGGCAACTGGCTGAAACATGTAAGGACAAATGAGTGTTTGGCTGCTGCTACGCTTGACTTATAAAGGTCAGCTGAAATGGAAGACGGAGTTGGTCTCTGATTTTTGGTGTCTTGAAATTGACAGGATTCTCTGTTCCTGTGTGCAGAGACCGCCCTGCAGGGTCGGGGGCCCCCGGTAAAATGGAGGTCTTCAGAAACATATGATGGAGGGGGCATGACCTGCTCAACTAACGTGCCAACCAGCGGATTTCCAAGGTGATTTTGGCATCGTGAGTGAGAAAGGGAAACGAGAGAGTTCATTCTCTCTCTGAAGATTCCGCATTTTTAGCATATTTTTACAGCGTGGCAGCCACACGCACTATGCAATGTATATTTGAACAGCATGCACCTTGGAACTATGACATTAATTATCGTGACAGTGATGTTTGAAATAACGCTATTCAGCACAAATTGAATACTGCACCATGTCACGTTTTGAAATTATCACTATGGTGCATCCTGGGGTCTGTAGGACTTTGTGACAGACCACGCGACCACTGGGATATAAATCGCACTCACCTGTGAACAAGGCAACTGGCTGAAACATGTACGGACAAATGAGTGTTTGGCTGCTGCTACGCTTGACGAATAAAGGTCAGCTGAAATGGAAGACGGAGTTGGTCTCTGATTTTTGGTGTCTTGAAATTGACAGGATTCTCCGTTCCTGTGTGCAGAGACCGCCCTGCAGGGTCGGGGGCCCCCGGTAAAATGGAGCTCTTCAGAAACATATGATGGAGGGGGCATGACCTGCTCAACTAACGTGCCAACCAGCGGATTTCCAAGGTGATTTTGGCATCGTGAGTGAGAAAGGGAAACGAGAGAGGTCATTCTCTCTCTGAAGATTCCGCATTTTTAGCATATTTTTACAGCGTGGCAGCCACACGCACTATGCAATGTATATTTGAACAGCATGCACCTTGGAACTATGGCATTAATTATCGTGACAGTGATGTTTGAAATAACGCTATTCAGCACAAATTGAATACTGCACCATGTCACGTTTTGAAATTATCACTATGGTGCATCCTGGGGTCTGTAGGACTTTGTGACAGACCACGCGACCACTGGGATATAAATCGCACTCACCTGTGAACAAGGCAACTGGCTGAAACATGTAAGGACAAATGAGTGTTTGGCTGCTGCTACGCTTGACGAATAAAGGTCAGCTGAAATGGAAGACGGAGTTGGTCTCTGATTTTTGGTGTCTTGAAATTGACAGGATTCTCCGTTCCTGTGTGCAGAGACCGCCCTGCAGGGTCGGGGGCCCCCGGTAAAATGGAGCTCTTCAGAAACATATGATGGAGGTGGCATGACCTGCTCAACTAACGTGCCAACCAGCGGATTTCCAAGGTGATTTTGGCATCGTGAGTGAGAAAGGGAAACGAGAGAGGTCATTCTCTCTCTGAAGATTCCGCATTTTTAGCATATTTTTACAGCGTGGCAGCCACACGCACTATGCAATGTATATTTGAACAGCATGCACCTTGGAACTATGGCATTAATTATCGTGACAGTGATGTTTGAAATAACGCTATTCAGCACAAATTGAATACTGCACCATGTCACGTTTTGAAATTATCACTATGGTGCATCCTGGGGTCTGTAGGACTTTGTGACAGACCACGTGACCACTGGGATATAAATCGCACTCACCTGTGAACAAGGCAACTGGCTGAAACATGTAAGGACAAATGAGTGTTTGGCTGCTGCTACGCTTGACGTATAAAGGTCAGCTGAAATGGAAGACGGAGTTGGTCTCTGATTTTTGGTGTCTTGAAATTGACAGGATTCTCTGTTCCTGTGTGCAGAGACCGCCCTGCAGGGTCGGGGGCCCCCGGTAAAATGGAGCTCTTCAGAAACATATGATGGAGGGGGCATGACCTGCTCAACTAACGTGCCAACCAGCGGATTTCCAAGGTGATTTTGGCATCGTGAGTGAGAAAGGAAACGAGAGAGGTCATTCTCTCTCTGAAGATTCCGCATTTTTAGCATATTTTTACAGCGTGGCAGCCACACGCACTATGCAATGTATATTTGAACAGCATGCACCTTGGAACTATGGCATTAATTATCGTGACAGTGATGTTTGAAATAACGCTATTCAGCACAAATTGAATACTGCACCATGTCACGTTTTGAAATTATCACTATGGTGCATCCTGGGGTCTGTAGGACTTTGTGACAGACCACGCGACCACTGGGATATAAATCGCACTCACCTGTGAACAAGGCAACTGGCTGAAACATGTACGGACAAATGAGTGTTTGGCTGCTGCTACGCTTGACGAATAAAGGTCAGCTGAAATGGAAGACGGAGTTGGTCTCTGATTTTTGGTGTCTTGAAATTGACAGGATTCTCCGTTCCTGTGTGCAGAGACCGCCCTGCAGGGTCGGGGGCCCCCGGTAAAATGGAGCTCTTCAGAAACATATGATGGAGGGGGCATGACCTGCTCAACTAACGTGCCAACCAGCGGATTTCCAAGGTGATTTTGGCATCGTGAGTGAGAAAGGGAAACGAGAGAGGTCATTCTCTCTCTGAAGATTCCGCATTTTTAGCATATTTTTACAGCGTGGCAGCCACACGCACTATGCAATGTATATTTGAACAGCATGCACCTTGGAACTATGGCATTAATTATCGTGACAGTGATGTTTGAAATAACGCTATTCAGCACAAATTGAATACTGCACCATGTCACGTTTTGAAATTATCACTATGGTGCATCCTGGGGTCTGTAGGACTTTGTGACAGACCACAGTGACCACTGGGATATAAATCGCACTCACCTGTGAACAAGGCAACTGGCTGAAACATGTAAGGACAAATGAGTGTTTGGCTGCTGCTACGCTTGACGAATAAAGGTCAGCTGAAATGGAAGACGGAGTTGGTCTCTGATTTTTGGTGTCTTGAAATTGACAGGATTCTCCGTTCCTGTGTGCAGAGACCGCCCTGCAGGGTCGGGGGCCCCCGGTAAAATGGAGCTCTTCAGAAACATATGATGGAGGGGGCATGACCTGCTCAACTAACGTGCCAACCAGCGGATTTCCAAGGTGATTTTGGCATCGTGAGTGAGAAAGGGAAACGAGAGAGGTCATTCTCTCTCTGAAGATTCCGCATTTTTAGCATATTTTTACAGCGTGGCAGCCACACGCACTATGCAATGTATATTTGAACAGCATGCACCTTGGAACTATGGCATTAATTATCGTGACAGTGATGTTTGAAATAACGCTATTCAGCACAAATTGAATACTGCACCATGTCACGTTTTGAAATTATCACTATGGTGCATCCTGGGGTCTGTAGGACTTTGTGACAGACCACGCGACCACTGGGATATAAATCGCACTCACCTGTGAACAAGGCAACTGGCTGAAACATGTAAGGACAAATGAGTGTTTGGCTGCTGCTACGCTTGACGAATAAAGGTCAGCTGAAATGGAAGACGGAGTTGGTCTCTGATTTTTGGTGTCTTGAAATTGACAGGATTCTCCGTTCCTGTGTGCAGAGACCGCCCTGCAGGGTCGGGGGCCCCCGGTAAAATGGAGCTCTTCAGAAACATATGATGGAGGGGGCATGACCTGCTCAACTAACGTGCCAACCAGCGGATTTCCAAGGTGATTTTGGCATCGTGAGTGAGAAAGGGAAACGAGAGAGGTCATTCTCTCTCTGAAGATTCCGCATTTTTAGCATATTTTTACAGCGTGGCAGCCACACGCACTATGCAATGTATATTTGAACAGCATGCACCTTGGAACTATGGCATTAATTATCGTGACAGTGATGTTTGAAATAACGCTATTCAGCACAAATTGAATACTGCACCATGTCACGTTTTGAAATTATCACTATGGTGCATCCTGGGGTCTGTAGGACTTTGTGACAGACCACGTGACCACTGGGATATAAATCGCACTCACCTGTGAACAAGGCAACTGGCTGAAACATGTAAGGACAAATGAGTGTTTGGCTGCTGCTACGCTTGACGAATAAAGGTCAGCTGAAATGGAAGACGGAGTTGGTCTCTGATTTTTGGTGTCTTGAAATTGACAGGATTCTCCGTTCCTGTGTGCAGAGACCGCCCTGCAGGGTCGGGGGCCCCCGGTAAAATGGAGCTCTTCAGAAACATATGATGGAGGGGGCATGACCTGCTCAACTAACGTGCCAACCAGCGGATTTCCAAGGTGATTTTGGCATCGTGAGTGAGAAAGGGAAACGAGAGAGGTCATTCTCTCTCTGAAGATTCCGCATTTTTAGCATATTTTTACAGCGTGGCAGCCACACGCACTATGCAATGTATATTTGAACAGCATGCACCTTGGAACTATGGCATTAATTATCGTGACAGTGATGTTTGAAATAACGCTATTCAGCACAAATTGAATACTGCACCATGTCACGTTTTGAAATTATCACTATGGTGCATCCTGGGGTCTGTAGGACTTTGTGACAGACCACGCGACCACTGGGATATAAATCGCACTCACCTGTGAACAAGGCAACTGGCTGAAACATGTAAGGACAAATGAGTGTTTGGCTGCTGCTACGCTTGACGAATAAAGGTCAGCTGAAATGGAAGACGGAGTTGGTCTCTGATTTTTGGTGTCTTGAAATTGACAGGATTCTCCGTTCCTGTGTGCAGAGACCGCCCTGCAGGGTCGGGGGCCCCCGGTAAAATGGAGCTCTTCAGAAACATATGATGGAGGGGGCATGACCTGCTCAACTAACGTGCCAACCAGCGGATTTCCAAGGTGATTTTGGCATCGTGAGTGAGAAAGGGAAACGAGAGAGGTCATTCTCTCTCTGAAGATTCCGCATTTTTAGCATATTTTTACAGCGTGGCAGCCACACGCACTATGCAATGTATATTTGAACAGCATGCACCTTGGAACTATGGCATTAATTATCGTGACAGTGATGTTTGAAATAACGCTATTCAGCACAAATTGAATACTGCACCATGTCACGTTTTGAAATTATCACTATGGTGCATCCTGGGGTCTGTAGGACTTTGTGACAGACCACGTGACCACTGGGATATAAATCGCACTCACCTGTGAACAAGGCAACTGGCTGAAACATGTAAGGACAAATGAGTGTTTGGCTGCTGCTACGCTTGACGAATAAAGGTCAGCTGAAATGGAAGACGGAGTTGGTCTCTGATTTTTGGTGTCTTGAAATTGACAGGATTCTCCGTTCCTGTGTGCAGAGACCGCCCTGCAGGGTCGGGGGCCCCCGGTAAAATGGAGCTCTTCAGAAACATATGATGGAGGGGGCATGACCTGCTCAACTAACGTGCCAACCAGCGGATTTCCAAGGTGATTTTGGCATCGTGAGTGAGAAAGGGAAACGAGAGAGGTCATTCTCTCTCTGAAGATTCCGCATTTTTAGCATATTTTTACAGCGTGGCAGCCACACGCACTATGCAATGTATATTTGAACAGCATGCACCTTGGAACTATGGCATTAATTATCGTGACAGTGATGTTTGAAATAACGCTATTCAGCACAAATTGAATACTGCACCATGTCACGTTTTGAAATTATCACTATGGTGCATCCTGGGGTCTGTAGGACTTTGTGACAGACCACGCGACCACTGGGATATAAATCGCACTCACCTGTGAACAAGGCAACTGGCTGAAACATGTAAGGACAAATGAGTGTTTGGCTGCTGCTACGCTTGACGAATAAAGGTCAGCTGAAATGGAAGACGGAGTTGGTCTCTGATTTTTGGTGTCTTGAAATTGACAGGATTCTCCGTTCCTGTGTGCAGAGACCGCCCTGCAGGGTCGGGGGCCCCCGGTAAAATGGAGCTCTTCAGAAACATATGATGGAGGGGGCATGACCTGCTCAACTAACGTGCCAACCAGCGGATTTCCAAGGTGATTTTGGCATCGTGAGTGAGAAAGGGAAACGAGAGAGGTCATTCTCTCTCTGAAGATTCCGCATTTTTAGCATATTTTTACAGCGTGGCAGCCACACGCACTATGCAATGTATATTTGAACAGCATGCACCTTGGAACTATGGCATTAATTATCGTGACAGTGATGTTTGAAATAACGCTATTCAGCACAAATTGAATACTGCACCATGTCACGTTTTGAAATTATCACTATGGTGCATCCTGGGGTCTGTAGGACTTTGTGACAGACCACGCGACCACTGGGATATAAATCGCACTCACCTGTGAACAAGGCAACTGGCTGAAACATGTAAGGACAAATGAGTGTTTGGCTGCTGCTACGCTTGACGAATAAAGGTCAGCTGAAATGGAAGACGGAGTTGGTCTCTGATTTTTGGTGTCTTGAAATTGACAGGATTCTCCGTTCCTGTGTGCAGAGACCGCCCTGCAGGGTCGGGGGCCCCCGGTAAAATGGAGCTCTTCAGAAACATATGATGGAGGGGGCATGACCTGCTCAACTAACGTGCCAACCAGCGGATTTCCAAGGTGATTTTGGCATCGTGAGTGAGAAAGGGAAACGAGAGAGGTCATTCTCTCTCTGAAGATTCCGCATTTTTAGCATATTTTTACAGCGTGGCAGCCACACGCACTATGCAATGTATATTTGAACAGCATGCACCTTGGAACTATGGCATTAATTATCGTGACAGTGATGTTTGAAATAACGCTATTCAGCACAAATTGAATACTGCACCATGTCACGTTTTGAAATTATCACTATGGTGCATCCTGGGGTCTGTAGGACTTTGTGACAGACCACGTGACCACTGGGATATAAATCGCACTCACCTGTGAACAAGGCAACTGGCTGAAACATGTAAGGACAAATGAGTGTTTGGCTGCTGCTACGCTTGACGAATAAAGGTCAGCTGAAATGGAAGACGGAGTTGGTCTCTGATTTTTGGTGTCTTGAAATTGACAGGATTCTCCGTTCCTGTGTGCAGAGACCGCCCTGCAGGGTCGGGGGCCCCCGGTAAAATGGAGCTCTTCAGAAACATATGATGGAGGGGGCATGACCTGCTCAACTAACGTGCCAACCAGCGGATTTCCAAGGTGATTTTGGCATCGTGAGTGAGAAAGGGAAACGAGAGAGGTCATTCTCTCTCTGAAGATTCCGCATTTTTAGCATATTTTTACAGCGTGGCAGCCACACGCACTATGCAATGTATATTTGAACAGCATGCACCTTGGAACTATGGCATTAATTATCGTGACAGTGATGTTTGAAATAACGCTATTCAGCACAAATTGAATACTGCACCATGTCACGTTTTGAAATTATCACTATGGTGCATCCTGGGGTCTGTAGGACTTTGTGACAGACCACGCGACCACTGGGATATAAATCGCACTCACCTGTGAACAAGGCAACTGGCTGAAACATGTAAGGACAAATGAGTGTTTGGCTGCTGCTACGCTTGACGAATAAAGGTCAGCTGAAATGGAAGACGGAGTTGGTCTCTGATTTTTGGTGTCTTGAAATTGACAGGATTCTCCGTTCCTGTGTGCAGAGACCGCCCTGCAGGGTCGGGGGCCCCCGGTAAAATGGAGCTCTTCAGAAACATATGATGGAGGGGGCATGACCTGCTCAACTAACGTGCCAACCAGCGGATTTCCAAGGTGATTTTGGCATCGTGAGTGAGAAAGGGAAACGAGAGAGGTCATTCTCTCTCTGAAGATTCCGCATTTTTAGCATATTTTTACAGCGTGGCAGCCACACGCACTATGCAATGTATATTTGAACAGCATGCACCTTGGAACTATGGCATTAATTATCGTGACAGTGATGTTTGAAATAACGCTATTCAGCACAAATTGAATACTGCACCATGTCACGTTTTGAAATTATCACTATGGTGCATCCTGGGGTCTGTAGGACTTTGTGACAGACCACGTGACCACTGGGATATAAATCGCACTCACCTGTGAACAAGGCAACTGGCTGAAACATGTAAGGACAAATGAGTGTTTGGCTGCTGCTACGCTTGACGAATAAAGGTCAGCTGAAATGGAAGACGGAGTTGGTCTCTGATTTTTGGTGTCTTGAAATTGACAGGATTCTCCGTTCCTGTGTGCAGAGACCGCCCTGCAGGGTCGGGGGCCCCCGGTAAAATGGAGCTCTTCAGAAACATATGATGGAGGGGGCATGACCTGCTCAACTAACGTGCCAACCAGCGGATTTCCAAGGTGATTTTGGCATCGTGAGTGAGAAAGGGAAACGAGAGAGGTCATTCTCTCTCTGAAGATTCCGCATTTTTAGCATATTTTTACAGCGTGGCAGCCACACGCACTATGCAATGTATATTTGAACAGCATGCACCTTGGAACTATGGCATTAATTATCGTGACAGTGATGTTTGAAATAACGCTATTCAGCACAAATTGAATACTGCACCATGTCACGTTTTGAAATTATCACTATGGTGCATCCTGGGGTCTGTAGGACTTTGTGACAGACCACGTGACCACTGGGATATAAATCGCACTCACCTGTGAACAAGGCAACTGGCTGAAACATGTAAGGACAAATGAGTGTTTGGCTGCTGCTACGCTTGACGAATAAAGGTCAGCTGAAATGGAAGACGGAGTTGGTCTCTGATTTTTGGTGTCTTGAAATTGACAGGATTCTCCGTTCCTGTGTGCAGAGACCGCCCTGCAGGGTCGGGGGCCCCCGGTAAAATGGAGCTCTTCAGAAACATATGATGGAGGGGGCATGACCTGCTCAACTAACGTGCCAACCAGCGGATTTCCAAGGTGATTTTGGCATCGTGAGTGAGAAAGGGAAACGAGAGAGGTCATTCTCTCTCTGAAGATTCCGCATTTTTAGCATATTTTTACAGCGTGGCAGCCACACGCACTATGCAATGTATATTTGAACAGCATGCACCTTGGAACTATGGCATTAATTATCGTGACAGTGATGTTTGAAATAACGCTATTCAGCACAAATTGAATACTGCACCATGTCACGTTTTGAAATTATCACTATGGTGCATCCTGGGGTCTGTAGGACTTTGTGACAGACCACGTGACCACTGGGATATAAATCGCACTCACCTGTGAACAAGGCAACTGGCTGAAACATGTAAGGACAAATGAGTGTTTGGCTGCTGCTACGCTTGACGAATAAAGGTCAGCTGAAATGGAAGACGGAGTTGGTCTCTGATTTTTGGTGTCTTGAAATTGACAGGATTCTCCGTTCCTGTGTGCAGAGACCGCCCTGCAGGGTCGGGGGCCCCCGGTAAAATGGAGCTCTTCAGAAACATATGATGGAGGGGGCATGACCTGCTCAACTAACGTGCCAACCAGCGGATTTCCAAGGTGATTTTGGCATCGTGAGTGAGAAAGGGAAACGAGAGAGGTCATTCTCTCTCTGAAGATTCCGCATTTTTAGCATATTTTTACAGCGTGGCAGCCACACGCACTATGCAATGTATATTTGAACAGCATGCACCTTGGAACTATGGCATTAATTATCGTGACAGTGATGTTTGAAATAACGCTATTCAGCACAAATTGAATACTGCACCATGTCACGTTTTGAAATTATCACTATGGTGCATCCTGGGGTCTGTAGGACTTTGTGACAGACCACGTGACCACTGGGATATAAATCGCACTCACCTGTGAACAAGGCAACTGGCTGAAACATGTAAGGACAAATGAGTGTTTGGCTGCTGCTACGCTTGACGAATAAAGGTCAGCTGAAATGGAAGACGGAGTTGGTCTCTGATTTTTGGTGTCTTGAAATTGACAGGATTCTCCGTTCCTGTGTGCAGAGACCGCCCTGCAGGGTCGGGGGCCCCCGGTAAAATGGAGCTCTTCAGAAACATATGATGGAGGGGGCATGACCTGCTCAACTAACGTGCCAACCAGCGGATTTCCAAGGTGATTTTGGCATCGTGAGTGAGAAAGGGAAACGAGAGAGGTCATTCTCTCTCTGAAGATTCCGCATTTTTAGCATATTTTTACAGCGTGGCAGCCACACGCACTATGCAATGTATATTTGAACAGCATGCACCTTGGAACTATGGCATTAATTATCGTGACAGTGATGTTTGAAATAACGCTATTCAGCACAAATTGAATACTGCACCATGTCACGTTTTGAAATTATCACTATGGTGCATCCTGGGGTCTGTAGGACTTTGTGACAGACCACGTGACCACTGGGATATAAATCGCACTCACCTGTGAACAAGGCAACTGGCTGAAACATGTAAGGACAAATGAGTGTTTGGCTGCTGCTACGCTTGACGAATAAAGGTCAGCTGAAATGGAAGACGGAGTTGGTCTCTGATTTTTGGTGTCTTGAAATTGACAGGATTCTCCGTTCCTGTGTGCAGAGACCGCCCTGCAGGGTCGGGGCCCCCGGTAAAATGGAGCTCTTCAGAAACATATGATGGAGGGGGCATGACCTGCTCAACTAACGTGCCAACCAGCGGATTTCCAAGGTGATTTTGGCATCGTGAGTGAGAAAGGGAAACGAGAGAGGTCATTCTCTCTCTGAAGATTCCGCATTTTTAGCATATTTTTACAGCGTGGCAGCCACACGCACTATGCAATGTATATTTGAACAGCATGCACCTTGGAACTATGGCATTAATTATCGTGACAGTGATGTTTGAAATAACGCTATTCAGCACAAATTGAATACTGCACCATGTCACGTTTTGAAATTATCACTATGGTGCATCCTGGGGTCTGTAGGACTTTGTGACAGACCACGTGACCACTGGGATATAAATCGCACTCACCTGTGAACAAGGCAACTGGCTGAAACATGTAAGGACAAATGAGTGTTTGGCTGCTGCTACGCTTGACGAATAAAGGTCAGCTGAAATGGAAGACGGAGTTGGTCTCTGATTTTTGGTGTCTTGAAATTGACAGGATTCTCCGTTCCTGTGTGCAGAGACCGCCCTGCAGGGTCGGGGGCCCCCGGTAAAATGGAGCTCTTCAGAAACATATGATGGAGGGGGCATGACCTGCTCAACTAACGTGCCAACCAGCGGATTTCCAAGGTGATTTTGGCATCGTGAGTGAGAAAGGGAAACGAGAGAGGTCATTCTCTCTCTGAAGATTCCGCATTTTTAGCATATTTTTACAGCGTGGCAGCCACACGCACTATGCAATGTATATTTGAACAGCATGCACCTTGGAACTATGGCATTAATTATCGTGACAGTGATGTTTGAAATAACGCTATTCAGCACAAATTGAATACTGCACCATGTCACGTTTTGAAATTATCACTATGGTGCATCCTGGGGTCTGTAGGACTTTGTGACAGACCACGTGACCACTGGGATATAAATCGCACTCACCTGTGAACAAGGCAACTGGCTGAAACATGTAAGGACAAATGAGTGTTTGGCTGCTGCTACGCTTGACGAATAAAGGTCAGCTGAAATGGAAGACGGAGTTGGTCTCTGATTTTTGGTGTCTTGAAATTGACAGGATTCTCCGTTCCTGTGTGCAGAGACCGCCCTGCAGGGTCGGGGCCCCCGGTAAAATGGAGCTCTTCAGAAACATATGATGGAGGGGGCATGACCTGCTCAACTAACGTGCCAACCAGCGGATTTCCAAGGTGATTTTGGCATCGTGAGTGAGAAAGGGAAACGAGAGAGGTCATTCTCTCTCTGAAGATTCCGCATTTTTAGCATATTTTTACAGCGTGGCAGCCACACGCACTATGCAATGTATATTTGAACAGCATGCACCTTGGAACTATGGCATTAATTATCGTGACAGTGATGTTTGAAATAACGCTATTCAGCACAAATTGAATACTGCACCATGTCACGTTTTGAAATTATCACTATGGTGCATCCTGGGGTCTGTAGGACTTTGTGACAGACCACGTGACCACTGGGATATAAATCGCACTCACCTGTGAACAAGGCAACTGGCTGAAACATGTAAGGACAAATGAGTGTTTGGCTGCTGCTACGCTTGACGAATAAAGGTCAGCTGAAATGGAAGACGGAGTTGGTCTCTGATTTTTGGTGTCTTGAAATTGACAGGATTCTCCGTTCCTGTGTGCAGAGACCGCCCTGCAGGGTCGGGGGCCCCCGGTAAAATGGAGCTCTTCAGAAACATATGATGGAGGGGGCATGACCTGCTCAACTAACGTGCCAACCAGCGGATTTCCAAGGTGATTTTGGCATCGTGAGTGAGAAAGGGAAACGAGAGAGGTCATTCTCTCTCTGAAGATTCCGCATTTTTAGCATATTTTTACAGCGTGGCAGCCACACGCACTATGCAATGTATATTTGAACAGCATGCACCTTGGAACTATGGCATTAATTATCGTGACAGTGATGTTTGAAATAACGCTATTCAGCACAAATTGAATACTGCACCATGTCACGTTTTGAAATTATCACTATGGTGCATCCTGGGGTCTGTAGGACTTTGTGACAGACCACGTGACCACTGGGATATAAATCGCACTCACCTGTGAACAAGGCAACTGGCTGAAACATGTAAGGACAAATGAGTGTTTGGCTGCTGCTACGCTTGACGAATAAAGGTCAGCTGAAATGGAAGACGGAGTTGGTCTCTGATTTTTGGTGTCTTGAAATTGACAGGATTCTCCGTTCCTGTGTGCAGAGACCGCCCTGCAGGGTCGGGGGCCCCCGGTAAAATGGAGCTCTTCAGAAACATATGATGGAGGGGGCATGACCTGCTCAACTAACGTGCCAACCAGCGGATTTCCAAGGTGATTTTGGCATCGTGAGTGAGAAAGGGAAACGAGAGAGGTCATTCTCTCTCTGAAGATTCCGCATTTTTAGCATATTTTTACAGCGTGGCAGCCACACGCACTATGCAATGTATATTTGAACAGCATGCACCTTGGAACTATGGCATTAATTATCGTGACAGTGATGTTTGAAATAACGCTATTCAGCACAAATTGAATACTGCACCATGTCACGTTTTGAAATTATCACTATGGTGCATCCTGGGGTCTGTAGGACTTTGTGACAGACCACGCGACCACTGGGATA